>ML777336.1:294386-315567 GCA_009831015.1 Picea engelmannii | reverse complement strand
AGACCATCTTGCGCATGTGGATCGAGTTCTCCATTTACTCTCTCAAAATCAACTTTTCCTGAAATAGTGTAAATGTTCTTTTGGCCTTAGAAGTATAATACTTGGGTCATCTGGTTGGCAAAGATGGCGTCAGGGTGGATCCAAAAAATATTGAAGTTATGCAAGACTAGCCTCACCCAAAGACTATTAAGAGATTGTGTGGATTTCTAGGCTTAACAGGGTATTATCGCAAGTTTGTTAAGAATTATGGGAATATTGCAGCACCTCTCACTGCTCTCCTAGAAAAGAACTCTTTCACTTGGACTTTAGCCACTGCTCAAGCTTTTCAAACCTTGAAGATGGCCATGTGCACCACTCTAGTCCTCGCCCTTCCCAATTTCACAAAGACCTTTGTGTTGGAATGTGATGCCTCAGGGAAAGGAATTAGTTCTGTCCTTATGCAAGAGGGTCGACCTTTGGCCTTTACCAGCAAGAAACTATCTGAAAGAAATCTGGGCAAATCCATCTATGAAAAGGAAATGTTGGCTATTCTGCATGTCGTGGATCTGTGGCGTCCTTATCTATTGGGGAAACAATTCCATATTAAGACATACCATCAAAGCCTCAAGTATTTTGTGGAACAATGCATTTCCTCCCCATAACAACAAAAATGAGTGACTAAACTCTTTGGATATGATTATGAGATCATTTATAAGAAAGGAAAAGACAATGTGGTTGCGGATGAACTTTCCCAAACATATGAAGATGAAGGATCCCTTTTTTCTCTTTCATTCATTGTACTAGATTGACTCCAAGTCGTTCGCCAGGAATGGCTACAAGACCCCAAAAGTTTGCATTTGATCCAGCAATTGCAGTCCAATTCTCCATCTTCCCCACAGTACTCTTGGCTCCATGAGGAACTTCGATACAAAGGTCATTTGTATTTAAGTAAGAAATCAAATATTAAATCCACGGTACTCTTTGAGCTTCATGCTACACCCACAGTAGGGCACTCCGGGTTCACCAAAACCTATGACAGGGTCAAACGTTCCTTTTGCTGGGATGGTTTGAAACAGGACATTTGTAATTTTGCAGCTAAATGTGACATGTGTCAATGCAAAAAGGGAGAAACAGTCAAATCACCAGGCACACTACAACCGTTGTCGATTCCACCTGCTATTTGGAAAAATATTTCTACGGATTTTATTGCCAGCTTACCCAAATCGGGAAATAAATCCGTCATCATGGTGGTTGTTGATCACCTTTCCAAGTACGCTCATTTCTGCGCCCTTCAACACCCATTTACAACATCCATGGTGGCTCAAATATTCATGGATTAGGTCTTCAAGCTTCACACACTCTATTGTTTCTGATCGCGACCCAAATTTCACAAGCAGTTTTTGGGAAGAACTGTTCAAGATACAAGGCACAGAATTGCATCTCAGCACAGCTTATCATCCCCAGACTAATGGCCAAACGGAAGTTGTCAACAAGTGTTTGGAAACATATTTGAGGTGTTTTTCCTTGGAAAAGCAAAATCAGTGGGCTCAATGGTTACCCCTAGCTGAATGGTGGTACAACACTTCATACCATACAACTAAACACATGACTCCTTTTGAAGCGATATATGGACAGAATCCACCTTCGGTTCTCTCATACTTACTGGGTGCCTAGAAGGTCTAGGCGGTTGACCTAACACTTATAGCTCGAGAGGCCATTCTCCGTACCCTCAAATAGAATTTGGTCATGGCACATAATCGCATGAATCAACAAGAAGATCAAGGTGGCTCTGAATGTCAATTTGCAGAAAGGGATCAGGTGTTTCTTCGACTGCAACCTTTCAAGCAAACTTCACTCAAGGCCGAGCATTGTCAGAAGCTAGCGCCCAAATTTTATGGTCCTTATACCGTGCTCAAGCATGTGGGACAAGTCACCTATCAGTTAGATTTTCCCATCCATTCAAAGCTACATCATGTTTTTCATGTTTCATGCTTAAAGAAGGTGATTGGAGCTAAGTGCCAAACTCAAACCAACCTTCCAGATTTAGCTAAAGAAGGATCCATTTGGCTACAACCAGAAGCAGTTTTGGACCAGCGTGAGCATTGCCTACATCAAAGAACCATCAAGGAAGTGCTATTCCAATGGAAAGATACAACTCCAGTAGACGCCACTTGGGAACCAACTACCATTCTGCAACAATTTCCTCATCTCAAGCCTTGAGGACAAGGTTGTTTTCAAGGGGGTGGACATGTTAGGGTCCTAACCCACACATAGGTAGAACAATATATTCGGATGTAATAAAGGTCAATATTAATAAGGCCTTTCAATAAAATAGAATAAGGCGGATGTAAGAAGACTTGATAGAAGCTTCCTCTTCTAGAAGGATCTTCCTCTAGATGCTTCTTTTTAGTATAAATAGGAGTCAAGGGTATGAGAACCCTAGCTTCGATATTATTGTAATAGAGCTCTGCTCAACTGGAGGTTGCCCCCTCAAAGAGGCCCGTGAACATTGCTTTCAGATTCAAAGTGTTATTTATGTTGTTATTCTTATATCATTTCAGTGTTAATGTGGTGAATGTTCTGGTTATATTGCTATTATTCTGCCATTACTAGCATTTTATTTCTGTTCTGCATACATTTTATATCTGGTATATTACATAAATAGAATGCAAGATTCTTGAAGAGGTATGGAAAGTTCACCCTTGTAATTATTCTAATATTAAAGTTTTTGGTTGTGAAGTCTATGCTCTAATTCCGAAACATTAGCGTTCTATATTAGATCCAAAATAAAAAAAGGCTTATATTTGTTGGATATGGTGATGGTATTAATGGGTATAGGTTGTGGGATCCTACTGCCCACAATATCACCATTAACATAGATGTAATATTTTGTTAATAATATCTTATCAAATCAAATATAGATGTTCAAATGAAACAGGGAGAAGTACCTAAGTATCAACAGATTCAGTTTGAAACCACTTCAAATATAGATGAAAGAGGACATGAACAAGTTTGTGAAGATGTTCGTGAAGAGTTTCCTATAGAGGAAGACATGGTTGATGATAAAAATGAACAGAATGTGGATGAGCCACAAACTTCCCTAAGGAGATCTACACGGGTCAGAAATCCTCCAAGAAGGTATGATGTTTTTGTTTCTTCAGTTTATTTGAGTACTAATGATAGTTAACCTTCGTGCTATCAAGAAGCTATGAAGGGTTCTAATAGTGATAAATGGAAAGAGTCAATGAAGGATGAAATGAAGGTATTAGAGAAAAATGCCACATGGGAACTAGTAAAACTTCCAAGAGACAGAAAATATGTAGGCTGCAAGTGGGTCTACAAGCTGAAGAACGGTGTTGATGATAAAGTGGAAAGGTACAAAGCAAGCCCGGTTGTGAAAGGATATTCTTAGAAAGAAGGTATTAACTTTCATGAGATTTTTTCACCAGTTGTTGAGATTGTTTCAAATCGAAGTGTGTTAGCATTGGTTTCTTTACTTGATTTGGAGTTGGACTAGCTAGATTTTAATAATTCTTTCTTACATGGAGATTTTGATGAGGATATTTACATGGAACAACCTGAAGGGATCGTTGAGAATCGCAACAAGAAATTTGTTTGCAGGCTCAAGAAATCATTGTATGGTCTAAGGTAGTCGCCCAAACAATGGTACAAGAAATTTGACTATTTCATGGTGAGCCGGAATTATACAAGGAGTGAGTATGATCATTGTGTCTACTTTAAGAAATTGAATAATGGCATATCCATTATCTTAGTATTGTATGTTGATGATATTCTTTTAGCAAGTAAAAGAATAACTGAGATCAACAGGTTAAAGGCTCAGATGGCTAGGATGTTCGATATGAAAGATCTAGGAGTAGCAAGGCAGATTTTGGGCATGGAGATATTTAGAGATAGGAGGAATGGTAATCTTTGGTTGTCACAACAGAAGTATGTTGAGAAAATACTTTTTAGGTTTGGTATGAACAATGTGAAACGAGTTTCAGTCTCTTTCGATTCGCATTTTAAGATTTCTTCAAGTTTATGTCCTAGTACAAAAGAAGAAAAGGAATATATGTCTCGAATACCATATGCTAATGCAGTAGTAAGTCTAATGTATGCGATGGTTAGTACAAGGCCAGAAATTTCACATGCAGTTGGGGTTGTCAGCAAGTATATGGAAAATCTAGGTAAAGAGAACTGGGAAGAAGTGAAATGGGTGCTTCGGTATCTGAGGGGCAGAAGTGATTATTGTATCACCTATAACAGTGGTTGTGAATTAGTCTGTGGATATGTTGATTCTGATTTTGTAGGTGATTTGGACAAGAGAAGGTCGAATTTAGGGTATGTCTTTACTCTTGCAGATGGAGCCATTCGTTGGATGTCAAAGCTACAAAAAATTGTTGCTTTATCCACTACAGAAGTCGAATACGCAGTTGCTTCACATGCTTGCAATGAGGCAGTTTGGTTGAAAGGTTTTTTTGGTGAGTTTGGAAGAATGCATGACAAAGTAAAGTTATTTTGTGACAGTCAAAGTGCTATTCACTTGGCTAAAAATCCAACCTATCACAGTAAAAAAAAACATATACCTATCAAGTACCATTTTGTAAGACATGTCATCGATGAAGGTGGAGTCTCTCTTGAGAAAGTGCATACAAAAGAAAATTGTGCATACATGTTTACAAAAACAGTACTGTTAGAGAAGCTACGATGGTGGTTGGCTTCTCTTGCGTTGCTGAAAAGGTGATGAACAAAAGAAATGAGCAAGGTATTAGGTAAATTGTTGTCAAGGTGGAGATTGTTGAATATGTGACAATGAACAGGACGCAAGATCTGGTGGTTGTTGCATGAACCCGAATAGGATATAATAGTGCAACTGTTTATTGGTTTATCTCATAAATCTCTCATATATTGTTAATTTGTTGAAACAAATTTGCTAAAATGGAATGCAACATTTATTTTCGGCATTTCATGTAACTGTGTAAATATTGCTATAAATCCATGAAGCCTAGATAAATCCACTAAATCTCTAAATCTCTAAATATCTATGTGGTTCACCCAAGGTGTAGTATGAGTTTCGCATGGATCAAAGTTCCATGCATTTCAGAACCTTACCCTAGGTGTTTTGCCTCATTTTAAACCAACCCAGATGCTTAGAAAATCAATCAAAGCTTTGGATTAGCTAGAAATTTAAAATAGGGTTGTCGTAAAACCTACCCGAAAAATAACTCGAGAGGGAAGATTGCTCCAGAATTAGCCCACTCCTTTATAAAGTATTACCTCCATTTAAAATTTATGAGAACTTGTTTCCTAAAGATCAATTAAGATCTCTAGCCTAGATCTTAATCCTAAAACGTTGAGAAAACATTTTCTATATTACAATGTGATTCCGATAAAATACAAATAAAATTTAAAATCATATAGAAAATTATGTATCTTTTAAATAAATAAATAAAATAGGATAATCATAAAGCAATAACTTACACTAAAACAAAACACAACTAAAGTTTAATGCAATATGGAAAATTATGTAGATCTTAAGTAAAATAAAATAATCATAATATGTGTGTCTTCAATAAATAACTTAAAAATAAGATAATCATAAAACAATAAAATAAGATAATTTTAAAACAATAACATATTAAAAAACACAAAATATATATATATATATATATATATATATATATATATATGAAGTTTAATATAAAACCTTAAACTCTGGTATATTCTGAGACTACAAAAATTTAAAATATCAGTGCCCAAAGAAAAAGAAAAAACACTTTTATAATGCCTTAACGATTACATATAATTTTATAATGCCTAAACGATTACATATAATTGAACGTGATAAACCACTTGCATAGGCTTTAATAATATTTCTATTTCTACTAAGCCTCTACACTTTGTAGTCTTAAATAGGGCATCAACAATTCACCCACAATATTCATGATTAAAACTAGGGTTCATATACATGATTATATGTTGACATGTTTATATAATTTGAGTGGGCTTAATGGTTAAGAACATGGGTTTCGTCATAATAAGTCATCTCCATAAATTTTACCAATCAAAATTGTTGAGTGAAGAGAGTCTCATAGATCAATTTGATGTCTAACTTAATCATGACCTTAAATAAATTATTATTATTATTATTATTATGATTTCGTACATCTTAAATATTGTCCCTGCTTCAACCAATTTTGATCTACATTTTATTAAATATTTTTCTTACTTCACCCATTTGTAAAATTTTGAGGTACATCTTATTCCGCTTATTACATCTTATTAAATATTTCTCTTCACCCATTTGTAAAATTTTGATGTACATCTTATTCCACTCATTTCCCTTCTCAGTAATGTTATGCACAATGCTTCCCTATCATACAACTCTATGTTATTAACCTCTTTTTCTTTCGTTGTTGATGATTGCCTCAATATTTCTTCATGTCTATTGTTTAGCCAATATATCGAGCTATAAGTTTACGAAATTAAAACTTTTGAGTTATAAACGATATACCTCATTGAAATTGCCACGTTTTAACGACATTTTCTACAAATACAAAATAATTATAAAATTTTATTAGTTTATGTGATTATTTAAAGTTACATTTTTATTAGTTTAGTCTTTGGCAACAAATTTTATTAGTTTATGAGATTATTTAACGCTACATTTTTATTAGTTTAGTCTTTGGCAACAAAATCTTAGTTTTGTTCTTAATATTTGATCTTACCAAAGCTTATTTGGAGATGGAAATATTGTGTAGTACAAGTAAAGTATAAGATAAAGCAAGCAAATGATTGTTGTTGTGTGACTTTGGTATCATATTCACCACATCTCCATTTCCACCTAGGAATAAAGTGGCATTACTAATGTGGAGTTATTTATGACTATGATACTATATTTATGGATCTTGGTGGGTGGAATGACTATAATTATGATTTTATATTATCACCAAAAACATATGGCTAAAGGTGAATTCAAGATGTTCTAACGGGCACCATGAACATATGGACACATAAGATTTTCGTGGTGAGACATGATTTTGACATTAAGGGGAGGGGAGATGTATTGTATGACAAGTCCATGTTCATGGTATCTTGGTGGGTGGAAAAAATATAATTATAATTTAATTAATTGATTTTATAAACCAAAGACACATGGTTAAAAGTGAAGTCAATTTGTGGACACCATAATATTGATGAATATGAGCAGGTGGACTAATAAGATTTTCATGGTGAGACATGAATTGGACCAAGGAATGCTGTAAAAGAAAACGTACGGGAGATTGCTACATTTTCACGAAGGATTAGATTGTCAGCATTTTTCATGTGCACAAAGTATCGTGCGTCCAAACGCAATACGATTTATCTTTTCACGATGCAGGTCGCACTCCATTGATCACATGGCTGTAAACGTAAGGAGGATTTCACTCAAATGCGCAAGACACGCACTTTAATTGAATTTCGTTAATCTGGTGCATCCATGACAACACGATTAGTCGGCAGTTTTGGGCAGATTTGATGGCTTCAGTTTAGAGTTGTTGGATTTCTTTTAATGTAGAACATGGTTCACGAGACATTTTAGGAGAAAATTGTTTTCATCTTCAAACTTCATAGTATCATAAAAGATGATAAATTCATGTTTCCGAATGTGTTTTCGGAATTGTCCAATGCCGAGTTTCACTATGTACCTCATGGTCAGCAAGATTGATTTTCTTCATTGCACTAGTAATTAATGAGAGTTGACCACTCCTTGTAGTATCTTAGCTTCCTTTTACATTATCGTTTCATGATTTCAAAAACTTGTATTCGAGAAGAGCTGACTTCTCTTCTTTTTTGACCCCTACAGGGATTCTATTGGATGGTTTGGTAAAAGATATAAACAAAACGCTGAAGCTGGTTAATTGCTATGGCCCTTATGGTGACAGACAGGAGTTATGGGAGGCAAATAAGAGGGATGAGTTTCTCAAAGATCACAACCTTATTTTGGGAGGCGATTTAAATTTTACCACTTCAAACAGAGAAGTGTGGGTACCCCACGCTAGATCTGATCCATTGCATCTCTACTTTAGCCAATAGATACAAGATGAAGGTTTGGTGGATATTGAGCCTTTAAAACTTCTTCCTACTAGGAGAAATGGTAGAGGTGGACAAGAGTACATTGCTAAGAGATTGGATCGATTTTTGATAAATGAGGAGTTGGCCATGTCAGGACTCAGATATAGATCTTGGGTGAGCCATATTAAGATTTTTGATCATATGCTAGTGATCCTACATTTGGAACAAGAAAATGAAAAAATATTTTATCCTTTTAAATTCAATTCTGTCTAGCTGGAGGAACCTGATTTTGTTAACCTGGTGAGATCTTCTTGGAACAGGCTTTTGGAGATAGAGATAATAGATCCTATGGACTCACTTGTTCAAAAACTCAAACTTCTTAAATCTTTGGTTATTAGATGGGAAGGAGAGAAAAAACTCTTGGCGAAGGAGGAATTCGTGCAATTAGAAATTCATTTAGACACTCTATATTCTGACTTTCTAAGGGGGTTTGAGAAGGAGGATGACAAATTATTGGTACTACAAAAAGAAAAGAGGAAATTGTTCATCTTAAACCAGTAGGAGGAAACTTGGAGACAAAAGAGTAGGATAAATTGGCTTGCTTCAGGAGACAGGAATACTAAGTTTTTCCATGCTTTTCCAAATTCTAGAAGACAGGCCAATGTTATTTGGGATATTATTAAGGAGGGTGGAACTATGGTCACAAGCCAACAGGGTCTGTTAGCACTAGAAGTCATCCTCAAATTGCATAGATGGTAAGCCCAATACCCATCAGTTTATCCAATAAATGTAAATGAGTTTTAGGTGATCAAATGGAGAGGACTCAATGATAATAACGTTCTAACTCAGAAATCTGGACTAGCATGCATAAGCAATTGAGGTCTAGAATCAACTTCAGTCAGTAAGTTGGAGTAAGGATGAATAGAGGGAAGACTTTGGTGAGGAGACTGTAGAGGAATGTTGTGGACATCAGGTCTTCCAACAGCCTAAGTATGAAGAACTTAAATGCAAGATCCTCTTGAATTGAAATCTCAAAGCAACTGAAAGAAATTATAACAACACTATAATATAATATTCATCATAATACAGTCATAACAATCCATGTAAATCAGTCAATCATGAACTCTCTCAGTATCAAAGGAAAATAAGATGGAGCAAGAAAGATGACTTAGATTAACCAAGATGTCTAAAAAGAACATACATAACCAAAGAACCAGTGTTCTTCATAAAAATATTACAATAGCCAGGAGCCTAGTTCAACCATTCGACCTTAACAAAATATCAAAACTATCTATAAATACCCAGAAAAGATGTAACCGCCAGGAGTGTGATCGGACCACTACCTTCAAAGCCTTCAGTTGACACCTGCTCTGTCATAATGTGTAGGTTTTCTCATGTCAGATGCGAGCCAGGTGCAGTTATGTGCTTTACGGGAAAAATTGCCCATAAGGAAGATTTGGATCGTCAGCGCGCCTTCATGGCTACGCTCTGCAATGCTTTCCATTTATGGGGTGAGACGAAGTCTCAACTACTACCCCCAACCTTCAATAACTACCTTCATTTGGATCAGGATAGGGTCTGACACTCATGAATGTTTCCAGGTGGTGCCATACGAATTTTTCGAGTCAATCCAAACGTCTCGAGGCCCAGCAAATCTTCTTCTATGACCAATATGGACGCTTTTGGTCTTTGGCGCAACTCCTCTCCATCACTCCATCTTCAATGTGACCTAGGTCCATGACCCTATGCAATTGTACGATTGCAGGCATGACCAAGGGTGGTTTGAAAGAAAACTACTTTTGTCCCCGCAATTCACCATGAACCGTCGCGCGCCCCTTTCCAAAAACCACGTTTCTGATTGCGGCTCAACCTTGAAATTTTAAAACATGCACACCTTCTAACCCCACAATGGAGCGTGATTGTTGATCTTGTGATATGAGATGAAGCTTCCTGATTAACAACCCAACTCTGGTGCTTTAGATCGACAGATTGGATATTCCCTCTTCGAATCAACGACTGAGATCTGCTTCGCAAATCGGCCTTTCAAAATTTCAATTCTCAAACCACATTTCCCTCTAAGCAAAACCTCCGTAGCTGAGGATCTGATGATGCGTGGCATTTTGGATTTGGATGGCCGAGATCTACTTCGGGTCTCCGAGACTTCGGGAAACTCAAAACTCAAACCTGGCTTACTTCTCCAATGCGCTTTTACCCGGAGCTATGGATTTGATGACACTTGGCTTTGGTTGATCAATGGCTCAGATCCATTTTGGGCCTTCGGGACTTCAGCCCTTCAGGATTTATAAGCACTTCTTATTTCAAATCTCCTAAAGTTCATTTCCCCGAAGACTTGGATCAATTGCCACATGTCCCCTTTAAGATCAATGACTCATATTCACTTTGGGGCCTTTTGTTATGGTGCTATACTTCACGCAAGTTTTAACTCCCAAACGTCTATGAGCCACTGATATGGACTATTCCCAGAATCTTCGCCACTGAAATATTAAAACTATCTTTTTATTATGCTTCAATATTGAAATGAACTATTTAAGAAAGTTGCACTTTGTGTTCATGGTTGCGACCTACACGATCAAGGATTTGGACAACTAGTTGCGAGCTGAGAAAACACAGAGACCAGGGCGCAGAAACAAACAAGGGAAAAAAATGATTTTATCAGTCGAAGGGGTAAAAAATTCAAGACTTGTCCTGGGAAAAGGATAGAGACAGGGCAAAACTACAGACTTGGGTAGAAACCAAAAACCCACAGGAATCTGACAATTTCATGTGATAACATTTGGCTCCACAGGGGATGGTATGCTCCCTGCGAGCTTCCAAGAACCAGTAGTTCCAGTGCCTTAGTTGTTGGGTTATGGAGTCCCTTATTAAAACCAAAAGTAAAAGGAAAAAAAGATATTTACAATGACATGGGAAGCCACTTATGGCTCAAGTAAAAAACTTCTTTAGAAAATGCCCATTTACAGGGCTACCAAAAACTTCAGCATCCTCCATATCCTGCAACTTGTAAGTCTTATTTGAAAGAACTTCAGAAAATTTGAATGGGCCAATCCACAAGGCCTCAAATTCACCATTCTTGCCTTTATCTTGTTTAGGTCCATCCCACTTGAGTACTAGATCTCCCAGCTGAAAATCCTCTTTGGTCACCTTCTTATCAAAGGCTTGTTTGATCATCTGTTGATGGTCATGTGCTTTGTCCAATAGTTTCTCTCTACTCTGTTGCACTTCTACCAGCTGTTGTATTATCCTAATGATATCATTTGGTTCTCCCTGGTAGTCTTGGAATAATTTCTCCACAGGTAAGGCAAGATGAGAAGGAAAAATGGGTTCAACTCCATATACAAGCTGGAAAGGATAGATACCAAGAGATCTCTTTGTTGTCACTCTGTCATCCCATAAAGCAGATTTAAGCTTCGAATCCCATGCCTTCTTGTTGTCCTCTAACAGTCTTTTGAGGATCTTAATAAGGCTTTTGTTAGAGGACTATGTCAGTCCATTCCCTTGGGGATAGTAAGGAGTAGAGTGAATCAATGTGATTCCAAACTATTCGCAAAACTTAATCAATGGTTCATCCTTGAAAGTTGTAGCATTATCATTGACAATTCTATTTGGACAACCAAATCTTGCCATAATATCTTCAAGAAAACCAATGACTATCTTGTGGAAATAATTTATTGTGGGGATGGCATCTATCCACTTAGTAAAGTAGTCGATGGAAGTCAAGATCCACCTATGTTTACCACTTGAAGCAGGATGAATTTCCCCAATAAAATCTAGGCCCCACTGCTGAAAGGGTCCTGAAGCTACTACAGACTTTAATGGAAAAGACTTGAGCTACTGTTTTCCAGAGAAATTCTGACACTTGACACAAGACCTGATCTTTGCACAAACATCAGTGAAGAGACTACGCGAAAAATACCCAGCCTTGAGAATCTTGTAGGCTGTGGTTCTCCATAAGTGATGCCCCCCACATAAACTGTCATGAAAATCATACATAATATTTTGGGCTTCCTGTGGGTCTAGACATCTCAAAATCATTCCTAAAGGTTCTTTCCAATATAAAACTTGATCAATCAGACAATATTTAATTGATTTGAGCTTCAAATCTCTTACCTTTCTCTTTCCCATGCCATTAGGAGGCTATAACTTATGTAGGAAAAATATAATGTCTTTGTACCAAGTGCATCTTGCCAACAGGGGTGTGACTTTAGGATCTTCATCAAAGAACTCAGCTTGTTGATTCTCTGAACAACTATTGATGAAATTGACCCCCAAGGCTTTATAATTATATTCAGCCAACAACTTGGCTAAATGTTGACCTTTAACCAATTTGGTAGGCTTTATTTCAAGATCAATTCAAGGGATTTAGCAATCCACTTGTTCCTTCTTCCATCTATGTCAGGATGAATGAGGATCTCCTTCACAAAGGCCAAAGGGACATATGCAATGAATTTTTAATGTAGCACATAAACTCTGAAAGTTTTGAGATCTTTAACCAAAGCATAGGCTTGCTTTTCCATGATGTCATACTTTATTTCAGCATCTCTCACTGCCCTACTAAAAAAGGAAATGGGTTTCTCTAACCCTTTGGACTTTTTCTGCAATAAAACAGTTGCTATTGTGTCAGATGAAGAAAAAGAGAAAATCATAAACTCCTTCAGGTATTTAGGACTCATGAGCACAGGTGATTCAGTCAAGGCCTTCTTTATTTGGTCAAAAGAGTTACGAGATTTAGAATTCCATTTGATTTCATTTGCTTTCCTCAACATGGATGTGATAAACTTCACCAACTCAGAAAAAATTGAAACAAACCTTCTTAGAAAATTAATTTTCGCTACTGAAATACTAAACTTCTTTATTGGATATAGGGAGTGACAAATTTTGGATAGCCTCTACCCTACTTGAATCAATCCTTACTCCCTCAACTGATATAATGTGCCCCAATAATTTCCCTTATTTCATGGCAAATAATGTTTTTTTGGATTTAGAGAGAGGCCAAATCTTCTACATTTCAAGAACACTCTTTTCAAATGATCATAATGTTTTTTATCAAATTTTGAGAACATTTTTATGTCATCCAAATAAATGACTACAAACTTGTCCTTCTCTTCAATAAAATCTATGTCCATGGCTCGCTGAAAGGTTTCTCCTGCATTCATCAATCCAAAGGGAATCTTACCGTACATGAATGTACCCCAAGGAGTGGTGAATGTTGTCTTCTCTCTGTCTTTAGGTAAGACAATGACTTGATTGTAGCCTGAAAAGCCATCAATCATAGACATATTGGATGCACCCATCACCCTCTGTAATATGTGTTCCATCTTGGGAAAGGGGTGATTATCTTTCTTAGAGATTCTGTTCAGATTTCGGAAATCAACACAAAGTCTGATTTCTCCATTCTTCTTTCTCACTAGGACCAAGTTGGCCACCCACTCAGAAAATATCAAAGGAACGATAATCTAGGCATCCAAAATATTTTTTACTTCTTTCTCCATAATAGGCAGTAGCATAGGATTTATTTGTCTCAATTTATGCCTAAATGGTTTGTCTTCCTCCTTCAGTGGAATCTTATGCTTGATGATACTTGTGTCATATATTGTGAGATCTTCATATGTCCATGCAAACACATCAACAAATTCTTTTAACAACTCAGCGTATTCATCTCTTTGTTCTCTTGATACGCTGCTTGACAATTTGACAAATTTTGGGTCCTTCTTTGTACCAATAGTACACTCAGATACATCAACATCATCAGTTGAGACTTTAAACTTTACTGCCACGTCATTCCCATCGAACAATCTTTCTAAAGGAACTAGTCCCTTTGGAATGTGGTTGCTAGGCAACTAAACAATATTGTGATTAACAATTTTATTTAAAAATATATCAGCATGAGGGTTACTTTCGGAATCATGATCCTGATAAATGTGTAATGCAGAGAACTCATCAACAGACTCAAGAAACTTTATGATCTCAAGATCATCCTCAAATACCTTCTAATGCTTGACATTTTCAGATATAGAGGGTCTATATTTCACCTCTATATCATACTTGAGTTTAGGTGGCAGTGGGATTCTGAAATGGCTTGCTGAAACAACCAAAGAATCAGCCATGGTATTCTCCCTTCTTGGAATAAATGAAATGTTGAAAGATAAGAAGAAATTGTCAATTAGGTCCCACACCTCATTCCTATAAGTCCTAAGCCTAGGGTGCTTAGCTTGATAAATATTTTTAATCCGATGAACAATCAGCTCTGCATATCCAAATATTGATAGCTCTTCTATCCCCATGTTCTTTTGCAACCCTTAAACCTAAAACAAGAGATTCATACTCTGCCACATTGTTGGTAGCTTCAAATTCTAACTTTTAGGACAAGGGTATGGTCTCTTGACATGGAGAAATAAAGACTACTCCAGCCCCAACACCTTCCTTAGAACAGGTTCCATCAAAGAACATCTTCCAAACAGGGGTAGTTGGAGGAGGGATTTCACAAAAAGAAATGGATTGTTTTTTAATTTCAAGAGGAGGTTTAGGAGTATCAATCAACTACAATATGATGGATCCCAAATAAGTGTCAAAAGAAAAAATAGGATGGTTGGTGGGGTTTTCTTCATCACTGATTATGTACGCGAGCTGTGCTTCCTTATAGAGTCTCCTTTGTTCGCCCCCAAATACAGGAATGGTGGCATATGAAAGGTCCATTTGCAAGGTTACCCCCAGTCTCTTTATCCAATATCTAGGCAAGATCATCTCGAATTTAGGGGGAACATCAACCACTATGATACTCATGACTACGCTCTTCATTGGTATCTAGAATAGGGACACAGACAAGTCTTTGTTAACCCCAAGGCACTTCACCTTTCTGGAGTCGAAAGAATACAGGTCATGATAGGTTTTTGTAACCTTCAACCCAAGATCTTCCATGACAATATTATGCATAAGATTGTGAGATGCCCCTGAATCCATCA
Source organism: Picea engelmannii (assembly GCA_009831015.1). Lineage (NCBI taxonomy): Eukaryota > Viridiplantae > Streptophyta > Pinopsida > Pinales > Pinaceae > Picea > Picea engelmannii. The sequence goes on along the minus strand of ML777336.1, from coordinate 300,553 downwards.
ATTAACTATGCAACACCTTATCATGGTTGTTCAATGAAGTGTAGAAGGGGAGGAGGAGTCATGTCTATCCTCTATCAAAGGCCCTAATATGACAGTTGTATTTTCATTTCGGAGGTTAACCAAGTCTGTGGAGTAAGATGCAGGTTCGAGCTGGAAAATTTTTGATAGGCACCTTTGGAAATCCTCGTTCTTGACTAACTCTGAGATAGGCACAAGGATCCTAATCTTTTGAATCTCTTGCTCAAAGATATAAGAGGAGGGAGGCTTCATAATATCCTTCACCTCTAGGATAGGACTTTTGACCACTGGTGGGGGACTATTTTCTTTCCTCTCTTTGTTGTTGTCTTCCATATCTTTAGCAAGCTTCTTAGCTCTAGCAGGCCACTCAGGAATGTCAGGGTTTGCTTCTATCTTCTTGTATCTGATTTTATATCTATTCATACCATTTCTGGTCTTTTCTCTTTTGCTCAGCTCATTTAGTTGATTACTTATGAGGGCCTCTTTATATGTAGACTGAGTTAAATGAGGGGAAAAAGAGGCATCTCCAAGGCAGTGGATCTCAAGATCGATATCTTCTTCCTCTTCATTTTCATCAGTAACCAGGTTATTTTGGAGAGGAGTTTGGATGTTCTGATCATCTCTATCTTCGTTTCTCCGATCTCTTTGGATGATCTGAGGGGCATTATTTGGTCCTTTGAAACTACCCCTATTATCAATATTTTTGGAATTCCTATAGCTCTACTTTCCTTCTAATTTGATATTTTCCAATCTAGAAGAAAGTAATTTTAGTAGCTTGGTCACTTCATCCGTTTGAGGGGGGGCAACAGAGGAACTAGAAGTCAGAGTTTCATACCTACCTTTTCCTCTATCTCTATCATCTTTACTCCTAAGTTTGTCAGCTATCAATATATTGGATTCTACTTCTAGGGATGCATCTTGCATATGAGCCAAGGAGGTATCTCTTCTTTCTCTCAATAGGAGGAAAAACTTAGGGTCGAAAGCATTAGCATAAGTCATCTTGGCAGAGGTTTCTATAGGTTTAATTTTAGCGGGAATATTTTTATACATGTTATTAAATCTCTTTGAGAAGTCTGAAACAAATTCCCCCTCTTCTCTCTTAAGTGCCCCGAATTCTGTAATATAATAAAGGATATATTTTTTATCCCCCCAGTGTCTTAAGAATGAATCATCCAGAGAAGCAATCCCGTTAATATTTCTAGGAGGCAAGTCCTTAAACCAATCCTTGGCATCACCATCAAGGCTTTGTACAAAAACTCTCATCCACACATCTTCATTTTCGATGACATGAATCTCTACAAATCTATAAAAGGATGAAAGGTGCTCTTCTGCAATCATGTCTCCCTTCCCTGTGAACTGGGGCATTTACTTAAGGTAGTTCATGGCTGGCAGAACATTCATAGGCTGAGTTTAAACCAGAGGAGTGTATCTAGCAACCAATATCTCAAACATCTTGTTCATAGGAGGATTAGCACCTGCCATTTGGATGTGAACTGGAGGAGAACCAGGAGGATATGGAGTTCAGACATGTGATACTGGGGCTGTGCTTCTGGGAGAAAAAATAAAAGGCTGAGCGTTAGGAGATAAAGATGAGGGGCTAGAGGTAACAAAGGTTTACCCTTCTATAATTGCAGCAACTCTAATAGGAGTAGGGGTAGTAAAGTCTGGAGTAGGAAAGTATTCTAAGGTCAAATATCTCTCCTTCCACTTCACAACTTTGGGGGAGAAAGGGTTTTCAAAGCTCTCTCCTTCCAAACCAAGAATAGGAGGGGAGAAATTGGCAGGAAAACTCCCAAAATTTAAATTTCTTGAAACTCCAGCAGTTTGTATAATAGGAGAATCAGAAACAGTTACTGGAGTTTGTAAAGAGGGATTATGCAAATTCTCATAAAACCTTGGTACATCAATGGAGGTTCCTTTTTGAGCGGTCTTTCACTTTCTGATAATTTCCTCTGGGTCAACTTCAGACGTTGCTAGAGGCAACAATGGAGTGGACCTCATGTGTTTTCCTTTAGGAGCCAGAACTGAAATAGTGGAGTCGAAACAGTGGAGCCACCAGGTGCAAGTTGCAATCTTCAATGGTACTAATATCTGATGCACCTTTAGAATCAGACCTTCTTTGTCAATCTATCCCAAGGAAAAGTATTCAATTCATTCCTTGACAAACACGCCAGAAATCTTAGCAATAGAATTCAACCTTAGATTGCATAGAAGGTAATCCCAGTACCCATCATTTTATATAGTAACTGTAAATTAGTTTTAGGTGATCAAATGGAGAGGACTCAATGATAATAACATTCTAACTCATAAATCTGGACTAGCATGCATAAGCAATTGAGGTCTGGACTCAACTTCAGCGAGTAAGTTGGAGTAAGGGTGAATAGAGGGATGAATTTGGTGAGGATAGTGTAGAGGTCTGTTGTGGACATCAGGTATTCCAACAGCCTAAGGAGGAAGAACTTAAACACAAGATCCTCTTGAATTCAAATCTCAAAGAAAATGAAAGAAATTATAACAACACTATAATATAATATTCATCATAATACAGTCATAACAATCCATGTGAATCAGTCAATCATGATCTCTCTCGGTATCAGAGGAAAATAAGATGGAGCAGGAAATCTGACTTACATTAACCAAGATGTCTCAGAAAAAAATACATAACTAGAGAACCAGTGTTCTTTATAAAAATATTACAATAGTCGGGAACCTAGCTCAATCATTCGACCTTAACAAAATATCAAAACTATCTATAAATACCCAGAAATGTTGCAACCACTAGGAGTGTGATCGGACAAATACCTTCAAAGCCTTCAATAAATGCCTTCTCTTTAAGATTATGCAAGTTTTCTCATGTCATATGTTATCCAGGCGCAGTTATGTGCTTTACAGGAAAAATTACCCATAAGGAAGCTTCAGATCGTCAACGTGCCTTCATGGTTGCACTCTGCAATGCTTTCCATTTATGGGGTGAGACGAGGTCTCAACTTCCTCCCCCAACCTTCAATAACTCCCTTCATTGGGATCAGGATAGGGCCTGACACTCATGAATGTTTACAGGCGGTTCCATACAAATTTTTCGAGTCAATCCCGACGTCTCAAGGCCAAGCAGATCTTCTTTTATGACGAATACAGACGCTTTTGGTCTTTGGTGCAACTCCTCTCCATTGATCCATATTCAATGTGACCTAGGGCCATGAACCTATGTAATTGTGCGATTGCGGGCATGACCAAGGGTGGTTTGAAAGAAAGCCACTTTTTCCCCGCAATTCACCATGAACCACGACACGTCCCTTTCCAAAAATCACGGTTTTGAATGCAGCCCGCCCTTGAAATTTTAAAACGTGTGCACCTTCTGACCCCGCAATGGAGCATGATTGTTGATATATTGATCTGAGATGAGGCTTCCTGATCAACGACCCATCTCTGACACTTTAAATCGATGGATTAGATCTTTCATCTTCGAATCAATGGTTGAGATCTGCTTCGTGAATCAGCCTTCGAAAATTTTAATTCTCAAACCACATTTCCCTCTAAGAAAAACCTTCGGAGCTGAGGATATGATGACACATGGAATTCTGCATTTGGATAGCCGATATCCACTTTGGGTCTCAGGGACTTTGGGAAAATCAAAACTCAAATCTGGCTTACTTCTCCATGCACTTTTACCCGAAGTTGTGGATGTGATGACACGTGGCTCTGGTTGATCAACGTCTCAGATCTATTTTAGGCCTTCAGGACTTTGGCCATTTGGGATTTCTAAGAAATTCTCATTTAAAATATCCCGAAGCTCATTTCCCCGAAGGCTTGGATAAACTGCCACCTGTCCCCTTTAAGATCAACGATTCGTATTCACTTTGCGGCCTTTTGTTCTCGCGTTATACTTCACGCAAGTTTTCACTCCCGAATGTGCGTGAGCCGCTGATCTAGACTGTTCCCAGAATCTTTGCCACTGAAAGATTAAAACCATATTTTGATTATGCTTCAATAGACTGTTTAAGAAAGTTGTTCTTTGTGTTCATGGCTACGACATGCACGATCAAGGATTTGGGTGACTGGTTGTGAGCTGAGAAAACAGGGAGACCAGGGTGCACAAGTGAAAAAGGGAAAATAGAAAATGATTTTATCAGACGAAGGGGGAAAAACTTCAAGACTCCACCTGCGAAAAGGATAGAGACAGAGAAAAACTACAGACTTTGGTAGAAACCACAAACCCACAGGATTCTGACAAGTTCATGTGATAACAGGGTCTACAAAAGGAAGCCATTAGATATTTCTAGCATATCTTCAAGGCTCAGGAAAACCTCACTATCTCCAATCAACTAGCAGTTATTAGAGCTTACCCGATGATTTTCTCTGAGAAAGAAGGCCTTAGAATTGTTGATCTAGTTACTTTATCTGGAATTTTGTCAACTCTTAAAGGTTTTACTGCTTCAAAAACTCATGGGTTGAATGATCGGATTTCTGCTCATTACAGGTAGAACATGGTTCACAAGACACTTTAGGAGAAAATTGTTTTCATATTCAACCTTCTTAGTATCATAAAAATATAAAAAAGATGACAGCCACTGTGTTTTTGGAATTGTTTAATGCCCAATTTCACTATGTACCTCATGGTGAGAAAGATTGATTTTCTTCATTGCACTAGTAATTAATGAGAGTTTAGTACCTCCTTGTAGTATCTTAGCTTCCTTTTACATTATCATTTCATGATTTCAAAAACTTGTATTCGAGAAGAGTTGACTTCTCTTCTTTTTTTACCCCTGCGGGGATTCTATTGGATGATTTGGTAAAAGATATAAACAAAAGGCTGAAGTTGGTTAACTTCTATGGCCCTTATGGTGAGTTATGGGAGGAGATTAAGAGGGATGGGTTTCTCAAAGATCACAACCTTATTTTGGGAGGCGATTTAATTTTACCACTTCAAACAAAGAAGTGTGGGGACCCCACGCTAGATCTGATTCATTGCATCTCTACTTTAGACAATGGATACAAGATGAAGGTTTGGTGGATATTGAGCCTTTAAAACTTCTTCCTACTTGGAGAAATGGTAGAGGTGGACAAGAGTGCATTGCTAAGATATTGGATCGATTTTTGATAAATGAGGAGTTAGCCATGTCAGGACTCAGATACAGATCTTGGGTGAGCAATATTATGATTTTTGATCATATGCCAGCAATCCTACATTTGGAACAAGAAAAGGAAAAATTATCTTATCCATTTAAATTCAATTATGTCTAGCTGGAGGAACTAGATTTTGTTAACTTAGTGAGATCTTCTTGGAACGGGCTTTTGGAGACAGAGATAATAAATCCTATGGAATCACTTGTTCAAAAACTCAAACTGCTTAAGTCTTTGGTGATTAGATGGGAAGGAAGGAAAAAATTCTTGGCGAAGGAGGAGTTGGTGAAATTAGAAATTGATTTAGACACTATATTATGACTTTCCAGGGAATTTTGAGAAGGAGGATGAAAAATTATTTGTACTATAAAAATAAAAGAGGAAATTGTTCCTCTTAAACCAAGAGGAGGAAACTTGGAATCAAAGAGTAGGATAAATTGGCTTGCTTCAGGAGACAATAATACTAAGTTTTTCCATGCTTTTGCAAATTCTAGAAAACATGCCAATGCTATCTTGGATATTACTAAGGAGGATGGAACAATGGTCACAAGGAAATAGGGTCTACAAAAGGAATCCATCAGATATTTCTAGCATATCTTCAAGGCTTAGGAAAACCTAACTATCTCCAATCAACTAGCAGTTATTAGGGCTTACCCGAGGATTTTCTCTGAGAAAGAAGGCCTTAGAACTGCTGATCTAGTTACTTTATCTAAAATATTGTCAACTCTTAAAGGTTTTACTACTTCAAAAGATCTTGTACCGGATGGCTAGACTACAGAATGTTTTTTGTCTTTCTTTGATATCTTGGGCTATGAACTTCTCGAGGTGGTTGAAGAGTCTAGACAGAAAGGTAGGGTTTATGGAGCACTAAATGCTACCTTTATAGCTGTAACACCCTGTTTCCCCCAGATTGTAAATATAACTGAACTGGCCAAGGACTATGGCAAAAACTCATAAGTATGAATATGTGATGTAAATGGACCTACAGGAAGGGGTCAATGAATGTAAATAACAGTTTGAATTTATTG
>ML777336.1:236999-285379 GCA_009831015.1 Picea engelmannii | reverse complement strand
GTGAGATGAAATAAGTCGACGGATGAGATCTCGTCGGAGGACCCATAGTCATTCACGACCATTAGATTGACGGAAGTAACAAAGGCGTTACATACCTTGACCCTTTGTCCTCTATCATCGTGAGCAACGAGAAATTGGGATCGGAAACTCCAAGACCCAAAAGAACGAATCTAGATCGTTAGATCTCGGTCCAATTACCCGTCAGCCGTTGGATCTGGAGAAGCGGTGCAGGGTTAAGCGCAGGGGTAGGCATGCGAGGAAATGATCTGGACCATCGGATCTTAGATCATAGTCCCGACAACCGTCAGATCTCGAGAAGATGCGCCGGAGTTAAACTCTAGTGTGCAGAGGAAGAGTCCTAGCCGTTGATCTCGGAAGGACATGTGTCAACATCCCGGAGAAGTCATCGGGACAACAGGGTCATCGGGGTTCTGTTGAGTCTGAGAATCGAGGCCTTGTGGTTCTCGAAATCCCGAGAACAGATCCTAACCGTTGATCTCGGCAGGACACGTGTCAGCGTTCTGGGGAGTCATCGAGATTTCACCCATCGGAGAATTTAGGAGTGTAGAACCGCTGCAATAGGAAGTCGCGATTCGTGAATTCTCGATAGGATCTGAGCCTTCCAACAACAGGGACACGTGGCAGAGGATCCCAGAGAGTCGGAGTTCGACATATCGGGGTTTTTGAATAGATAGAACTCTTGCCACCCGGAATCGCGATCCGCGATTTACCGACAAGATCTGAGTCGTCCATCTGAGGGACAGGTGTCGGAGATCAAGGCGCTATCGGAGTTTGACGCATCAGGAAATCGGAGTTTTCGAGGACATGGAATGCTCACAACAGGAAATCGTGATCCGCAATTTCCCAACGGGATCAACACCGTCCACCAGCGAGAACATGTGGCGAGAGATCCCAGAAAGTCGGAGCTCGGCATATCGAGAATCGGCGTATCGGGGATTTCAAGGACATGAAACCCTTACATTACAAAAATGTGATATGCGAATTCCCGACACCATCATAAGCCGTTGATCCAAGGGACGCGTGTCGAGCATCCAGAGAGAATCGGGAATCGGGATATCGCGAGTCTCGGGTATATGTGTTCTGTGTCATCACAAATGCCGAAACCCCGATGGAAGGTTATACGGATGCAGTCATATGGTAAGTGGTCATATGGACCATGGTATAGCCAAGGGGGCTAGCCAGTGTAAAGGCGCGTCGAGAGTCCAGGGGACTTGTGCGCCATGACATTGAAAGGCGCCAAACCCCGACAAGAATTAAGACTGTGGTCTTGTGAACGTTGTGTTCGTATTGACCAGGACTTAGCCCGGAAATCCAATATGCTAGGAGCACATCGAGGATCGGGGGATCGGGAGTTCCGGGTACATGTGCACGTCGGCACCGCAAACTACGAAACCCCGACGAGAAGCTGTCGTATGGTCATATAGGAACCGGTCGTGTGGATCAAAGGCTTAGCCAAGTGGGGCTGAGGAAATCAAGGATTGAATCAGAGATCGGAGATCGGTGATTGAAGTTTCCAAGACATCGTGGGTGTCAAAAACCCAATAGAAGGAACCCTGAATCCCGATATTGAACCAGGGATGGGTATCTCGCTAATGCAGGTTTCTGGAGATTTCTCATTTGCGGGAGATTAATCCAAAATTTTAAATTATGATAGTGGGTGTGTTACAATATCCCTTATTCCCAAATGTGATAAGCCAAAAACGTTTGAGGGGTATAGACTAATTTCACTCTGTAATTTGGCGTACAATATTATTACAAAAATTATAGAAACTAGAATAAAAGCGTCTCTTTCAACAAGAAATTCAAAGGGACAATTTGGCTTTCTGGAGGGTAGACAAATTACAAATGCCATAGGAGTGGCACAGGAATCCTTACATAGTATCAAGGTTAAAATAACAAATAATTGGTCCTTAAACTGGATATGATGAAGACATACGATAGGGTGGATTTGGGTTTTTTAAGGTTAGTTTTACTACAGGTGGGTTTGCATTTAGAGGCAACAGATTGGATTATGGGTTGTGTTTCTACTAAAAATTTTGTTGTCTTGATAAATGGTAGTCCCTCCAGTTTTTTTAAAAGAACAAGAGGATTGAGGAAAGGATGCACGTTATCCTCATTAATGTTTCTACTTGTTGTAGAAGGGTTGAGTAGATCCATACAGAAGTAGGTTGAGGAAAATAAAATTGAAGGTGTTTTAGTGGAAAAAGGTATAATAATTACACAATTACTGTTCGTGGACGATGAATTATTATTTTGGAATGGAACCATCACATAATGGAAATCTTTTAAGGAGGTACTTTATCTATTCTGTAAGGCGGCATCGATCTCCTTCAGTCCACAGAAGTTCATGTTTTTGGAAGTAGGGTGGTTAGTAGAGGATATTACAATACTGAAAGAGATTTTGGATTTTGAAGTAAAACAACTAGATGTTGGTTTTAAGTACCTTGGTTTCTTCATTAAACCAAACTTCTATATAATGGCATACTGGAGCTGGCTTGAGAAAAAAAAATGAAAAAATAATATCAAATTGGAGTCATAGGTGGCTAACTTTAGGGGGAAAGGTCACACTTGTAAAATTTGTACTAGAAAGCACACTTGTTTACTGGCTTTATTTGGCTAAGATACCAAAAATTATACTAAATAAAATTAGAAGAAGGATTTTTAGTTTCCTCTGGACTGGGGAAAAAGTAAAAGAAGGTATGCACTTGGTAAACTAAAAAAAAAATTGCAAAACCAAAAAAGATAGGAGGGTGGGGTATAAAAAAATATTTTATCTTTTGGAAAAGCATTGGTTGTCAAAATTCCGTGGAGGTTCTGAATGGTTCCTCGTCTCTGGCATGAAGTGGCATACAAAAAATACTTAAAGAAGAAAACTATTGTTGAATGGTTTAGGGAAGGCAGTAAAAATGGGGTATAGGTATGCCAAACTGTTGGAGAGCTCTAACATCCTCATTATCCATCATAACCAATTGGTTGGTCAGGAATCCTAGAAATGGGTGGGACATCAGAATAGGAGTAGATCCAATGATTGGGTCTCAACCATATTATAAACTCTCAAACAATCTTATTAGTTTTTTCCAGGCACAAGGAATAAAATTTCTTGTGCAAGCAGGGACAATTGATATGGAGGATCCAAGTATTTTAAGATGGAAGAAGGCAGAGACACTTGGTCTAGAAAGAGGGAAAAAAAAGGAATGGGATAAATATGTTAAGGGTTTAGTTGGGTCTGTATTTGAATTAAATTTTAAAAATGATACATTAATGTGGTTGTGGGATACCAAAGGAGAACAAGTTAATGCCAAACAAACTTAAGAAGTACAATTGATTGAGGATTTAGAGGAAGGTTATTTGTTTTGTTACATTGAACTTTGGAAGTGGAAGTTACTACTAAAAGTTAAATTATTATGTTGGCTAATGTTTGAAAAAAAAATCTCACTGGGGAAAATTTGACAAAAAGAGGTTTGATTGGACCTAGTAGATGTGTTCTATCTGGGGACAATGAGGAAACTTTGAATCACCTTTTTCTTTAGTGCAATTTCACCAAAGACATTTGGTTCTCAATCTTAAAGGACTTGACACTAAATAGTATCTGGGAAGGAGGACACATTCTTGAGTGTTTTCAAACTTGGATAAGGAAGATGGAATACCGAAAATAAATTCCTTGTTATATCTGATGGGAGATATGGAAGCACATGAACCTGGTTATCTTTGAGGAAAATCCACCATCTCTGGTCAAGGTTTGTAACAGAATTTTACAGGACTTGGTGGAAAACAAAAAATCACAATTTGTTCAACATGTTAGGATTGATAGGCCTCCTTTATTAGATTGGGACTTGGGAGTGAGATTCTTTGATGAAGCCTCACAATGTGAGGGTACAAAATGTGGGGTTGGATCTATTTTAAAATGTCCAGTTTTGGGTACATTCAACCTTAATATAAACTACGGTACTGAAACTAAGACCAGGGGTGAAATCCTAGCTATGTGGTGTATTTTATATTTTTCTTTTTACAAAAAAGGTAAAAATAGTACAACTGGTAGGAGACTCGAAGATTATTATTGATTGGTTCTCTCATGAAAAACATTTACAGGTGGTTTCTCTTCAGCCTTGGATCATAAAAATTTGAGTGTTGAGCGAGAAGTTTCAACAACTAGAAGCACAACACAAATATAGAGAATTTAACAAGGAAGTTGACCAGCTTTCAAAGCAAGCATTGTTGTTGGATGATGATGGGATATACTATGCAGTGGGTACATGAATTCAAACAGAGAGATTCAAAATATTATCATTCAACTAATATATTTATGCAGCAAAGATGAAGAACATGTTTTTTTTCTTTTTGAAACTTGACATGTAAATACAGAAGAACTATATTTTTGTAATCTACACTTATAGTTTACAGTGTATGATGAAGGAACTGTTTTGTGGACAGTACTTATAACTCTAGTTTTGATGATGTAAAAAGGAATTAAAAAAAAATTCCCAATAGACGAATTTTTGTAAAATACTTTTTTATATTCACTAATATAAGTATTTTTCCATTATTGAAAAAAAAAATCTAATGTAAATTAGACTACAACATGTGGTATCATAAGTCATACTAATTAGTTGAGGAGTTAAAAAACTTCATCTTATGATATTGGAGATTCATTTTAAGATAAAATGAAGTGTTTAAATGAAGCATTTAATGTGACGAACTGCTGATTTACTCATTTAAAATAGAGAATTTGTTATGCTATAACAGAGAATACTCAAAATTTGATTTTCCAATGAATTTTGTTTTAAAGAGAGGATTTTAGTAATGGTGGATCGTTAAAATGTATAATTTCCATTGTTGAGTGAGTATGCATATATTAGTTAGTTAAGTGATTAGTGGATTTGTTTTTTTTTTCTATTTATGGAAAGTTGTTAGCAAGTTGTTAGTTTTGACTATATCAAACCTCTAGGTTGCCAAATCTCTATTGTAGAAAATATTTTTAATAATGAGAAGGGAAAGACATGCTGCATGAGTTTTCTAGTGTTTTTCCTCATATTTTTCTCCAGGTATCAAATTAGCATGGTATCAGAGCAATTCGTAAGACTTTTCATAGAGTTAGCGTGGAGAGTAGATAGATCATTGATGTAGTTAGATTGTGGAAGACACCGGTTAGATCCAAGTCAAGATCTCTAGAAATTGGGTAGAAGAGTCAAAACCAAATTTCATTAAGTCAATGGTTTCAAAGGAACAAACCCTAGCATTTGAAGGAGGTGAAATGGAGTTCTTGTTTTTAGTTTGGGTGAGTTTTCTATTTTATTTGGTCAACCATTAAATAGTGCCCTAAAAACATATTTTGGGTGTTTGGATTAAATATTGAAGTTGTTTTGTTTTGTCCACAAAGTCTTTTTGTACATACCAGTGATCAACTTTTTCTATATTAAAGTCATAAAGTTAGCGTATGAATGAAATTTAAATGAGATAAAAAGGGGGTGGCGTGGGGGGTGGTTAAAAAAAGGGACAAAGATATATATATATATATATATATATATATATATTGGAGAAATCAGGAAATAGCCTTCACTCATTTTCTTTGATTGAGGGAAAACATAGGGACCACTTCTTGTTGGAAAAAACTATGAGTTCTAGTCTTCAAGGATGAAAGCCTTCTTGCAAGTCTAGGAAATATGGGAGCTAGTGGAGAATGGCTTCTTAGATCCCGATCAAACAAATTTTTAGGTCATCACTAATGGACAAAGAAATCAACTTGCATAATTGAGGGAAAAGGAGAATAAATCCAACCTTTTGATCTAGATTTCATTCGATGACTCTATTTTTTCCAATATAATAGGATCATTTAGTGCAAATCAGTCCTCAGATATCACAGAATTAACATATTGGTCTAATGGCAAAGTGAATATTGTGAAGCTTCAAACCGTAAGGAGAGAGTTTGAAACCTAGAAGATGAATGAGGCATAGAAAATTGACCAATTCATGACCAGATTGAGGGGAGGTGTGAATCAACACAAGATTCTTGGAGAGAAGATTGAAGATCAAAAAGTTGTTGAAAAATTTCTTAGAAGCCTACCTAAAAAATTTGAAATGATTTTCATTACCATAGAAGAGTCCAAAGAGGTGTCTAAATTGATTGTTGAAGAATTTATGGGTTCTCGTTTGTCCCATGAATCAAGAATAAACATGGAAGAGGAAATCGTAGAACATGCCATCAAGACTCAAGCATTGATTGGTAGAGGTAGAGGCATAAGAAATAGAGGTAGATATGAAAGAGGGAAATGTGATCATCAAGTAGAAGGAATAACAACACCAGAATAATTAGAACAATCAAAGCAACCTAAATAATATTAGAATCATAGGGGAAGAGGAAGAAGATGGAAAGAAAAATACAAAGTTTGATGTTACTATTGTGGAAAATATGGTCACTGTGAAAATGAATGGAAAAAGAAACAATAAGATATGAACAAGGGCAGAGATAATGTCTCCATCATTGAATAAGGAACATCTAAGACAATTTTTGTTTCATGTCAAATCACTAAATAAGAGCACAACAAGGATCCTTAGTTGCTTGACAGTGGTTGAATCAATCACATGATAGGTAACAAAAGGTTGTTTTCTAGCATTGATAGCTCTATTCAATCTAAAATTAATTTAGGAGATGATTTTCATGTTAAGGCCTTAGACAAAAGTGTTGTGTCAATCTTAACAAATAAAAATGAGAAGGAATGCATTCTTTATGTCTTCTATGTACCCAATTTTATACATAATCTAATACGTATAGGAAAATTCGATCAAAATGGTTATGATGTCAGATTCACGGACTCCACATGCACTATATTAGATAAGACACCTAGTAGAAGAATTTTTGTAATGGTTCAAATGACCAATAATAGAGCATTCCCATTGAATTTGAGAAATGTAATCCTATCATAGTCATATGCATAAAATTTCTCGAGCAAAAATATCTTGGTATTCTCACAATAGGTCGACTATTTTTGTAGTTTGTTTATCCGACCAATAGTCTCCTATTCTTTCCATTTTTGGTCGACCATCTATTGAAATGTCTAATTCTATTAATTTAATTTATACATCCATCTATTTTGGTGTTTTTGATTCATCCAATTTCCATTCACCTTCTATAATGTCATTGTATCTTGGAGGAAAAAATCAGGTTTTCTATATCTTCCTTGTCTTCCTTGGATATTGAATAGATTGTTTTTACGTAGTTGTTCAGTCTAGGATGAATTTTTTCCCATCGAAATATTTTTCCTAGAAAACTTATGTTTTCCATGTCTATTAGACGAGTTCTTACATTGTCTTGATTTTGATTTGACACAAAGTTTGAAGTCAACATCGACCCTATGTTGAAGTTTTTCTTGCCCCTTTTTTGTTTTTCATTAGGTTTTGGTTTCTTGAGAAATTTTATTATATCTTATGTTTTCTCTTGCAAATTTTACTCCTGCAGGATGAATTCAAAGTCTCTTAAAAAAATTTCTTTTATTTCGTTCCAGTTAAATGTATTACCACATGCCTCTTTGATTTTGTACCACTTGTGTGGTATGTTGTCCAATGTGTTAGTGAACATATGCATCCATACCCTTTCATCCATTTATCCCACTCTTCTCCATTTGTTCCCACACATGTGAATGTTTTTGGGGAATAGGGTGGAACACGACATGAAACAAAGAACAAAGTATTGCAGATAATTGAACAAGAAAAAAATGTTTTGAAGATAGAGGGTGGTGTCTAAAGACACTGTTACAAGACTTAAGTAGGGACCATTGTGATCATAACATCACAATGCATGTTTCACATATTGATCCACATTATTCATTGCCCAATATCCATGATAATAATAACCCAAGGGATCTTCTTTTTATAGCCTCAACATCTATCTAACTTCCATAGAATTCATAAGATCTTGTCCACGTGTAATATTCGACTATTAGAGTTGACTCCATCAAATTTGATTTTCCATGTCAACTCGACAAAGATGCTCATCCCAACCACCTATGCATTCAAATCGTAGTCGATTATTGGGTTGGTCGATCCACTTCCCAACTATCTTTGATTGTTGATCGACTATCTGACCAACAAGCACATCAACTACTCAATCGACTAGTGTAGTGTGTTCTTCTATCACCCGATCGACTATATCCAAATGTAGGTCGAACTCTCAATTGACTAAAACTAGGAGATGTGTGATCAATCATCAATTCTTGATGTTCCAACACCACCCCATCAACACACAGCTCTCAATATTTAGGAGGTGAAATTACGTCATTATGACACCCTCCATAGTTGCATCTTCTGGAAGCCCAAGCATTATGAAAAGATTGATAAATTTGGATTCAACTAAAGGTTTGGTGAAGATATCAACAACTTGATCTTTTATTTTGCAATATTGAAGAGAGACAACGTTCTCGTGAATCAACTGTCTCAAATATTGATCATGGAGCTCAACACGCTTCTTCCTACTATGAGCAACAGTATTGTCAACAACCTATATAGCACTCTAGTTATCACAGTAGATTGTAGTTGATGTATGATCAGGAAAGACAATTTCTCCCAAAAGTTGGTGAATCCATACTACTTTAGTACTTGCTTGAACGATGCCACAATATTTTTCTTCTATAATCAACAAAGAGACATCCTTTTGTTTCTTTCATGATGACAACAATGGTCTAGTTCTATAACAAAACACATAGCTAGAAGTATATTTTTCGATCATCACTTTCGCCAACACAGTTGGAGTTGTTGAAATTGACTAGCAAGTTTGAACTTCGACAATACTTGATACCAAAATGAGTGGTACCTTTGAGATAGAGAAAAATGTGTTTGATTTTTTTCCAATGGAATTGTTTGGATTCTTGAATAAACCAATAAACTACACTAATAACAAAGGAAATGTTAGATTGACTATGAGTAAGATAAATAATACTACCAGCTAGTTGTCAATAGAGTGTAGCATCGAATGCGGGTGTTTGACAAGTTTTTGTAAGCTTTACTCCATACTAGAAAGGAGTAGCACAAGGATTTCAATCAATCATATTCAAATGTGTCAACAGATCCATCACATATTTAGAATGATAAATGATAAATCCATGACAAAATGTAATACTTGAAGATACAAAAAATAATGCAAAGTACCAAGATCTGTCATGTCAAAGGAGCCAACAAGTTTTTTCTTCAATCTAAGGATCAAATATTTATTCTTTTCAGTAATGAGTAAGTCATCTACATATACAACAACAATCAAGGTGTCTCCATTGGTATGGGTTACATACAATATATGATAATATTCAGACCATTTGAAATCATGTCTAAGAAAAAATCTATCGATCTTAACATACTAAGCTTAGGGAGCATGCTTCAAACCACAGAGTAACTTCTTGAGTCAACAAACCAAATTTGAATTTGTCACAAAAGCAGATGGTTTTTCCATGAAATTTTATTTAGATATATATCCATGAATAAAATCACTCATCGCATCCATATGATGTATTTTCCATCCAAAACGAGCATCAAGGGAAGAATTAGTCGAACAAAATTCATCTTTGCGAAAGGGGAAAATGTTTAATTGTAGTCGATGCCTTTTTCTTGAGAAACTCCATTCTCAACCAAGTCATGTTTATGTCTCTCAACAACACCTTCAAAGGTAAATTTGGTCTGGTAGACCCATCGACACTTCACAATGTTATTTTCGTGCAACTAGGGAACTAAATCCCAGCTATGATTCTTAAACAAAGAATGAATTATTTTATGCATGGTTGGTTTCCATTCAAGTCATCCTTCAACATCTGAGTACATAATGAAATCATCCATTACATGATTCATCAAGGTAACTCTAGCATATTTCTTTTGAATTTGAGTATGTCATTCAGAGGAGGCATCTCCAACATCAACTCCAATATATTCAATTTTAGTGGTAGCCCATCTTGGTAGACAAGAAATAGGTGAACTATACTTCACTTCAGTAGGTCAATCATAATTTAGAGAGCCTTCACTCAGTGGACCAGTCAAAACAGATAGTGTTGGACTGTTTAACTCATAGGTCGACTCTCTAGTCGAAACAAGGAGAAAGTTTGACTATCCAATCGAAGGACTAAAGTATGGAACAATAGAACCAGTTTCAGAGACAACGTTAAAGGGATCATCCTACAACAATACAAAGGAGGAATTCAACAAGTTAATGACATAATACTTATCATCAAACTATTCATTTTGTCTGATAATTATTTTTCGTTTGATAGGATCAAGCAATCGATAGGATTTCGACTCTTCATAGTATCCCATCATTATGCAAGCATGACTCTTTAAATCCAAATTCTTTCTGAAATCATCGGGAATGAGAGCCTAGAAAACAAATACAAACAAATAGAGGTGGCAGACTGAAGGCTTCTTTCCATACCATCGTTTGAATAGAGTCATGGATGGAACAACTCGAGTTGAGATGCGATGGAGAAAAAAAAATTCATAGTATACTTCTTCATCCAATAATCAAGGAGGTAGATCGTTAGGTTGTTAAAGACATCTAGCCATTTCTACTAATGTCTAATTCTTTCATTATGCAACACCATTTTGCTGAGGAGTGTGAGGAACTTAATGCTTCCATTCAATACCATATCGAGGTAGGTATTCTTCAAAAGGTAGACTTACATACTCACCACCATTTTTCGATCTCAATCACTTGATGGGTCAGCCACATTTATTTCAAATAAAGGCCTCAATTTCCTTAAACTTTTGAAATACAAGGGTCTTATTCTTAAAAAAAAATAACCACGTGAAACGAGAGAAATCATCAATGAAAGTCAAAATATACTTTTCACCTACCAGTAAAGGTAGATTGATGCATCAGATATCACTATGAACTAGTTCCCATAGTTTTTGTGCTCACCACGCTTTTTTAGAGTTGAATGGTGCCTAATTATGCTTCCCTATCAAAAATCCCTTACAAAATCCTTCAGGGGGAAACACCTTTGACAAACCACCAACCATGTTCTAATTTTCCAGTACCTGCAGACTTCAAAAATTTAGATGTTTGAATATCTCATGCCAAGTTCAAATTCTCTCATCACTGTGAGAAACAAGTGTAGTCATTTCAGTGCTAGGTAGATTCATGTCATGAAACTTGTACAAACTATGTATCGGGTCAAGAATCCCACCGATGAAAATTGACTTATCTTTATTCAAATCGAGAGCATAGAATCGATGTCGCCAAAAATCCACTTTCTTACCTATAAGTGTTAACTAAGAAATAAACAACATATTGGAACTAAGGTTTCGTACAAGATAGACATCAACAATCCTTCCATGTTGACAAGAAATATCACCTTGAACAACAACATCTAGATAAAAATCATTAGCCTCATATATTTTACTCTCCTTAGCTTCAAACAACCATGTGAGAAAGGAGGAATCCTTATCCATGTGGTGAGTGCACAAAAAGTCGACTACCCATACTTTATATACAAAAGGTGATAGTAAGGCCTAAGAAGTCTTGACTTGGAAGGTGAAATTATGAGCGGGTCGACATACAACAAGCACGTCTCCTTCATGGTTCTTAAACCTCTCCTCTAAATCGTCTTGCTTCTTAAAGAAGGTTTTCTCCACATGTATGGTCTTTCCACAGCACTAACATGTCTTCTTGTTTCGAATTCATTCTGGTGCATCTACCTATCTCTGAGATTTATAGTCGTGTTATGTAGGTTTCTGTGTAGAGGCATCAGACCATACTCTATCCATGGAATCCATATTTCCCTTTCCCTTCAGCAAGTGGGCTTATTTTTTTCCAGCAAACGTTCCTTCTTGAAGGAGTGTATGGTGATCAATAATCAAAATAGCATAGAAATATTCAAAGGTGTAATCATTCATATCTTCCTTGTGTGCTTTCCAGTTGGTGCGTAAAGTCGACATGAACATGTTGAATGGTGTTCTTTGGTTCATCAGGACCAACTCAATGAGTTTTCCATCCTTCTTCTGATAGTTCTTTCTACATTCTCCCAATTTCAACTGGAGTTATTTGACGTGCACCAAATAGTCCTCCATTTTTTCAAAGGAATGAGGATTATGAGAGATCAACTCTTTCTCCAATTACATGGCGTGGCTCTCATCGACTCACTCAAACAACGAACTCATATTTTTCCATACATGATGAGTATAGTTCATTCCACTAAGGTGAAATCAAATATCCCACAAAATGTAGGTTTTGATGATTGTTATAACCTCATCCTTCTTTCCATGAATAACAAACTTCGCCTGATCATCTGTTGGATCTAGAATCACAACTTTTGTATACTTCCACACTCCTTTTCTTTTGAGTAGGGTTTCCATATCTGGTGCCCATAATGAATAATATGATATGTTTATAACAAAAAGATCAATATTTGAAGCCATCTTCTATATCTATATAGAAACCGGTCTATTTCAATATGTTCCAATAACCAAACAACCGACCCAGAGTCAGTCACCCAACAAATATGACTCGGCAAGGTTTTCAGATAATTGATCGAGGTTTTAAACCATTGGATCTGATACAATGTTGGGGAATAGGGTGGAACATGCCATGAAATAGAGAAAAAAGTGTTGCATATAATCGAAGAGGAACACAAAATTTTGACATCAACATCAACATCATCGGTGCCTCATGTAGGAGATCGCGTTGTTCCATAGAAACCAACTGGAAATGTAAGAACGCTAACATAATTCCTAAGGATTTGTGTAGACATAATGAAATATGAAATTTTCCTAAGTACACTCTATTACATGATTTATCACTGCACACAAGGAAGGGAAACTCCCATCGCACAAAGGGTGGAAAATCAGGTACTGCGCAGGAAGAGGTCAAACGAAGAGTTTAGATTCAGTGCACAAATTGGGGAGTATGATGCGGATAATGTTATCTTGGATTTCGGGTCTTATGTGAATTTTTTACCTAAGAATATATGGGATATGATGGGAAAAGTCAAGCTAGTATGGTCTCATGTTCAGTTAAGGCTCGCGAATCAGCACAAAATAATATTGATTGGTCGATTGATAGGAGTACCACTAAACATAGATGGGGTGCGTAGTGTGGCAGAATTTGAAGTTATTGAGATTTTGGATGATAGTTAACCATATCTAGCACTGATGGGACTAGAAGAGGAGGGATATGATATTTGAAGTTGGATATTCGAAAGTTACTACACCCTTAGACACATAAAAAGGGAAGAGCTACATAGAGAAAACTAAAGGAAATTGCATTGACAACTTATGTAACATGATTGTGCAAATGGATGATTATGTAAAGCCCATTCAAGAAGGTGTGCTAATTTGGAGAAGTATCAGTTCGTGTACATCATATTATGAAGAAGTTCTAGATCATTGGCAACAGACAATGCATGAAGTCTCAACTAGACGATGTGTATACATAACCCGATCCTTGCGCTGCATTGGAAGAAAATTATGTGATCCACCCAGGTATGATGGATTGACTGAAAAAAAAATTGTTTTAAAGGCATTTGAGTTGCAGGTATCTGAAAAACAAAGTCTATTGGCACTAGATGTTGTCCTAAAAGTGATTCGAGTTAGATGGTGGGTTGCACACAAAGAAGGAATGAAAGACTGGCCCCAATGCAAAATATTAATGCAAGTAAGGTTTAGTACTTAGGGAGAAAATATTGTGCATAAGTATATAAGAGAGAGTGACCCCGCAGTTCATGTTGAGAAATGAAGGACTTTATGGAGTTTAGTACTGAAAATAGAATGGATGCATAGATTTATATATACACTGGACACAATTCCGAAGAAATAGTATTTGGAATTGGAAATGAGTAGAGAGACCACAATATGGGAAGAGTTGGCTCAGAGGTTCAAAGCCACATTTACATTTGAACATGAATCCCCATTAATATATGTAGCACTATGGGATATTCGATCTAAGATGTTCTCAGGCGAAGGGTCGATGGATATCGCACCAATGTTCAGTTTGCATAGAGCTACTATGTTTGTCCAGGAGTTATTAGTGTTACAATGTGGCCAAGGAAGAATATGATGAGGAAGAACCTAGGAATGTACAAGTATCTGAAACAAAAGGAGAATGGGTAGTACAAGGAATAGATATTGAATATGTTGCGTACACACAAACCATAAAGACACGGAAGGTAAACATAGGGATGAAAAAGAATATGAAGTTTGCACAGATAGGGGATTACTAGATTGATAAGACAGTCGAAACAATTGTAGACTTGTTGCTTGAATATCAAGTCCTATTCCCAATGAAATTTTCGGAGATGAAGGGGAAACTTTGGGACTTGGGAAAGATGAATATTCCCTTGAAACTAGGTGCTAATCCAGTGCGACAACGACCTTACAGGATAAATCCAAAGTAAAAGGAAAAGGTGAAAGCCAAAATCGACAGGATGTTGGATGCATAAATCATTGAACCAATAAAGAATCTGAGTGGATCAATCCAATGGTAGTACATGACAAGAATATAGGGGGAATCATGATCTATGTGGATCTCAGGAACATGAACGATGTACGTTTACATGACCCATTCCCAACACAATTCACATATGAGGTATTGGAGAACGTAGGAGGCCAAGAAACTTATTCTTTCACAGATGGATTCTCAGGGTACCATCATATAGATATTTTGTAGGAATATCAACACAACACTACTTTCATGACAGAGTGGGGGAGTTATCAGTATACAGTAGTTCCCTTTGGACTAAAGAATGCCCCTGTAGTGTTTTCCAAAGTTTTGGTTGCAACATTCAAGGAATTTATTCGTAAGTTCCTTCAAATATACTTGGATGATTGGATTGTGTTCAGTATACTCAAGGACCAATTAGAAGTACTCAAGCTAATGTTACATTTAGTTGAACTTGAATAAGTGTGTTTTTTTCCTATAGTTTGGAATTTTGTTGGGACAAGTATTTTGCAAGTAGGGATTACTAGTGGATTGAGCCAATATCATAGAAATTGTGGATTTAGAACCACCTACATCAGTCAAAAAGATCAGGGAAATATGGGTCATATAGGATATTATAGGAAATTTGTCAAAGGATATGCACATATCACAACACGAATGGAAAATTTATTGAAGAAGGAAGCAAAGTTTCAATGGAACAAGGATTGTTTGAAGGGTTTCGAAACCTTAAATAAAATACTAGTGAGTGCACCGATTTTGATACTTTTAGATTGGAACAAGGAGTTCCATGTACATGGATATGAATCATCCATAGTGTTGGGTTTATTACTATCTCAACTACAGGAGGGAGACATAGATCACCCAATTTATTTTACAACCGGGAAGTTTTCCATAGCAGAGAATAATTATGCTACCATAGAATGAGAAGGATTGGAAATGGTATATGTGCTACAAAAGTTTAGAAATTACTTATTGGGGTCTCATTTTAAGATGTATATAGACCATTCTACATTAAAATACTTAGTGAACAAGCCAGTGTTGGGGGGGAGAATATACATATGGCTACTATTGTTTCAAGAATATGATTTTGAATTTGTAGTGAAACCAGGGAAGTTAAATGTAGGGATATCATCTATTGCGCATACTGTCAAGAGAATATGCACATAATTTAGATGACATCTTCCCAGATGCACAACTATTTGCAGTAAATATGGTGGATGATTACTTCTTAGACATCGTGTAGTTTCTAAGTACATGTATGGCTCCCTCATACATGAAGGTTGTTCAAAAGAAACAAATGGTAGTGAAAGCAACATATTATTAGTTGATTGCATGGAATTTATACAAGTTGGGTGCAGATGGAATATTGAGACGTTGTGTGCTGGAATACGAAATACCGATGATACTCAAAGAAGAAAAGGATGATATTGTAGAAGGACATTATGCAAGGAGAGAAACTGCACAAAATATTTTGTTTGTAGGGATTTGGTGGCCCACACTTCAAAAATATTCTAAGGAATATCGTTAGTCATGCAACATATGTCAAAGAGTGGGAAAACCATCCAGGAGGGATGAAATTCCTTTGAATACAAAGGTTACATTGCAAGCATTTGATAAATGGGCCATATACTTTGTGGGGCCAATCAACCCATAAGAAATAATATCATGGGAAAGGGACATAATCACTGCGATGGAGTATTTGATAAGATGGGAAGAAAAATCTACAGTTACATAATGCACTGTGAACACTGCGGTGTGATTTTTTTTTGAGAATATACTCACACAATTTGGATGTCCATGCATATTACTCAGTGATCAAGGAACACACTTTATGAATAAGGCATATGCGACATTGAATGAGAAGTTTCAAATTCATCATCAGAAGAGTACCCCGTATCATCCTCAGGCCAATGGGGCAGTGGAAGCTTTAAATAAAATATTAGACAATGCTTTAACCAAAATATACAACATAGGGAGAGATGATTGGGACTTAATAGTTCCTGTAGTGTTATGGGCCTACCAGACAACAAGAAAAAATTAGATAGGACATACACCTTTCGAGTTGGTCTATGGGAAAGAAGCACTGATGCCAATGGATTTTATTCTACCTAGCCTACGCATTGCAGCAATCACTGATCTTTTAGACTCTAGTGCAGTAGAGGAGAGACTACCACAATTAATACAGCTTGAGGAAAATCAGTTTGTGACAAGTTTCCATCAACAAGTTCAGAAGGAAAGAAAGAAGGCATGGCATGATAGACACATTAAACATAAAATGGTTCAAGTGGGAGATATGGTATTACTCGATGAGAACAAGTTCATGCAGCATCTAGGAAAGTTTTGAATGCACTGGTTAGGACCCTATGTGATTCAACATGTAACAAGGACAAACATTGTGGAGTTGGAAACCCTAAATGGAGAAGTCCTTAGAGGAATGGTGAATGGAAGTTATTTGAAACTCTATAGAGACGCCTGACAGTCTTTGCAGTAATATGGGTTGCGCCAAAACACATGTATCATAATAATTGTACTGTAGTAGGAAGATAAAACATAGAAAAACTTATAAAAAGTAGAAAAGGGAATAAAAATAAATAAAAATTAGATATATAAAAGGAAAAATATTAGAGTACTAAGCATAATAACTTTCACAGAAGGAATGGTTATCATGCATTAGAATTGAACTACACCAATTCAGAAAATAATGCACAGAAGAAAAAGACTGCAAAGAAAATAGATGCAAAAGTAAGAACAATTGTGCAGTTTAAGAATAACAAGACCATTGGAAGCATCAAAGAACATAAACGATGACGATAATATGGTAATAACAGGTGATAAATACATTGTATAATATTTAATGGTAAAATCCACCGGAAATCATGACATATTGGTAGTACGGGGAAAAACTCACATGATGGATTTTTTAATAAAGCTACATTTATTTAACCACTCATAAACCTCATTGGTAGATTGGAAAAGTTAGTTAAGGAATAAAGAGACATGCACAATTGGAAAGGAGGCACAAAAAAAATTGAAGGTCGTCAAGAATAAATCATTGTGACTAAGAGATGGATGCAAGAGAGAGAAAACTAGAGCAAACCAGAGCGAGTCTGAGTGAATTAGAGCCGAACCAAAGCTACCAAAGAACAACCATAGAGTCAGTAACAAAAAATTTCACAAGAAAAAAATGTCCCTGCCAAAAGTTGGAGTGCCATCAACAATGAAATGAAGGAAATCCAAATGACCAATAGATGCACTAAAGGTTGACGAAGTACCGGGAGCTTTGCCTTTGAATTCATATGAAATATTCCATAGGGATTATATTCCACCAAGGAAAGACAATGTGTCATAGGTCAATGTTCCCACATATGGGAAATACCCATTGACAACATCACTAGTCCCACTTGGTGTAAGTATTGAAGGAGACATGCTTGACAAGGTGGCCACCCTCAATATCATGGATCACAACATCACAGATGAGTAGAAATTTCCCAAGTTGGTAAGGGAAAAATAATTGTGCAATAAGAGCATGCAAGGAAAATCAATGATATTGCTAGAAACACAGATGTGGGAAACAAGGCTTGAGAAGTCAAGAATACTAAACTTGTTGGAGGTTCCACATTTAGGGCATAGACTAGAAATCAATGCATGCATTAAGTTATTTCTTAGTTGCGTCCATGTGGGGACACTGTGGCTTGAACCCCCAGTGTCAATTGATACTACTATTATTGCACGCATCATAGGGATACTGAAGGTAGGCAAGGATACAACCCTTTTGTTCAATAATATAGGGGAGAGAGCCCTTTTAGAATCAATGAAGTAAAAATTTCACACCTTCAGGGGGGAAATATGTTTGAATGTCACAAACATGAATGATAGTGGTGTTTGGTTTGAGATGCAGGTGTTGGCCTACAAATTGATGTGTAAGTACAAAAAAGGATGAAGTACAAGCTGCGTTGATCACAACTGCAGGAAAGTGCTCAGTAGGGGTCCAAATGAACTGGGCCACCTTCTTGATGAACCATTTTTTGCAAGATTGTAATGAGGCCCAGGAGTAGGGTACATAATTTCACTATGCATGGATTTTGATTTTGATTGCGCTAGTTGGATGGAAGGAACCAGGATACTATCAACGCATGGGGACATCCGACAGAGGTAATATGTTCAGGAGGTATGCCAACTTATGGAATACGATGAATAAAAGGAGGAAATAGAAAAATAATGTCAAATTATTTGTATACTTTGATAATATCAGGTACCTAATCGAACATATGCCACACATTTCAACCAAAATAGTGGAAACCTAGAAAGACATTGTGCGATTAAAGGTAGACATGAACCACATGTACATGCAATAAAAGAAGGATCATTCATGCTAGTTACTTCCAAACAACTATAGGTGGACCAAATAAGATGTACGGTTGATTGTGAATGATTAGGAATATGGGTGGAAAATCCCAGCAGAGAAAATAGGGCAAATAGAAGATGAATAAAAATAGGATAAGAGTGATGAAGAACTGGATGAAGGGCAGGGGAATGGTCACAATAATGGTGCAAGAGATATGCTTGGGCCATAAAAATTAGAGGAACACCAGATAGTCCCCACGATAGGATTCAAATAAAAATACAAGGGGAAGGAGCCAGCAGGAGGGTCGTGCAAGAAGGATAAAGCGCACAAGGAACCCCCAGTTTATAATTTAACCAATGATGATATGGACCTCATCGACTACCAAGTACAGGAAAACGTGGAAGAAATCATGGAGGAATAAATGAGGAAACATGAAGCAGAACACTTGAAGGTGCAAGAGAAGTTGACAAATATGCAATAGCTCTTGGAAGTAGTTGGCCTAACAACATAGTGTAGGATAGAGGGAGGGATGTTCACAATTCCAATGGAGGAAGCAGAGACTGTGCTTTTATCCTTAGCCAAGATAGAAGTTGGACACAAAACACTACAAATTGAGGAAAATGTAACTGACTTCCCAATGAAAAAATTATAAGAATAGGTGAAGGAAATCAACTATTTGAACATTGTGGCATCATGGCTACCAACACACATACTACAAATCCTGAAAATGGGCATGCTACATGAGATTAGGATGTGAGGGGAGGAAGCACACCAACAACTGACTAAAGTACAGGAGGAAAAGGCTCAGTTACAACGATAGTATGAAAAGGTTCTCCAATAAAAGAGCATAGTCGAAGGGAAAGTGGAGGAAGTACGGAAGGGAAAGAACGAAGCCAAGAAAAGGACTAGGAAAGAGTTAAAGGAAAAGGAGGAAGCTAAGAGAATGGAACAAAAGACACAAGAGAACATCCAAAAATTGTACAAGGAAGTTCCAAAAGTACCAATAGTAGTCAAGGCTACTACAGAAGAACATGTATTGAAGTTTGGTGAAGTCATCAAGGGATTCCAAGCAAGGATTGAGGACCTACAGTTGAAAACTACACCAGGAAGGCCATCAAAATTCTGAGAGGGAAGAGAGAGAATGGAGATGACCATAGTCACCAACATCAAGTAAATAGAAGAAGAGTGTGAAAAACTATGTGAGGAGAGTGCACAAATCTAGATAGACTTAGTGGAAGATCTAACGATGAAGGTTGTGGAGGCCAAATTAAGAGAATAACGGGAAACATCCCAGCAAGCTTTAGATAGAATCAACACACTTCCACCAATGGAACGTATGATATCAATTTTGGAATAGAGGTAGTCATACGTGGAAGTATAACATATGAGGGATCAACACAATATCCTTAAGCAACGCTTAGGACCATTTCATTAAGAAGCAGTAAGGGTGATTGGCGAACTGGCCACTGCATAGGGAAAGGTAAATCAAGTAGCCCATGAAGAAGAGGATAAACTTACATCCTTGTCTATGCAAGGGGATAAAGAGATCGCATAAATAGAGGAAATAATAAAAAAAGAAATGGAGGTAGCTAATGGATCCTCCCAAAAGTTCACTAAAGCATGGAGGAGTAGGAAACAAACCTAAGTGGCTCAAGACAAGCCATAGGTGAGTGTTGGGGCCCGGTCGGATGATGCAGGAGCATCTCTCCACGTTGGCCAGCCATCCAGCCAACCATGTCAATGGATTCAAATCACGTGCTCAAGAGAGGCACAACCCTCGTTTTCAATTTTGAAATTGAATGTAATTAAATGTTTTAGGTTGTTGAGCTAAGAGGTCGTGCTTTGCATAGGCGTAGAGTAGGTAGGCCTTTAATGCTTGAAGGCTGAGATCTAGATCCAGATGGTGGAATAGACAACCCATTCAATGCCATTGAATAGGGTAGGTGAGATTGGAGGGAAGAGCTTGAAGAGCCCCCTCATGTAAAAGATCAATTACGATCTCATTTGGAGTAGTTAGAAGAGGGTATGCACAAGAGAGGGTGAGTGTGCATAGAGAAGGAGCCAAGACTCTGTTAAAGTATAAGCTCGAGAATACCCTTGTAAAAACAGGAATTTTCCATTTAATACAAAAAAACACTTTTTCTTGCATATTCCCTGTGTTGAATGAGCGTCAGTGTGTGTTCTTATTATGCTGTGAATGTATGTTGTGGTTGTGCATTTGCAGCTTTTTTGATTTTAGGTAGAGGTATTTTAGGCTTCACACTAGGAAGGTGTGACAGAACACTGCGGGTTCTAATAGCCAGTGCACAGATGCACTTTTGAACTCTGTAGATTCAGACAAAGATGTGTCGAGGGCACAAGAGCTGAAATCATCAACTCGGGAAAGGTCTTTGAGGTTGTTGAACACCTCAGGAGGCAAGGCTATGTATGAGAGACATAGTTGCAGACAGAAGCTCTGATGAGTTCTGTAAAGCTCTGTCAAGTGGGCATTGAGCTAGTGCAAGGGGTGCATAGAAGAAGAACTCTTTTTGTGAGTTCAGAAGAAGACAGAATCTTTGAGGAGTTATGTACAACTCTGCCAGGAGGGCATTGATTGAGTGTGAAGATAGGCACAGGGAGAGAACTCTTTGAGTTCTGTAATTAGAAGAAGAATCCACTGAAGGATCTTTGCAGGGTTAATGAACACCCTAAAAAACTCAGCAATAGGTTTCTTGAGCAGACAGAGTGCCGGGAGGGCATCCAAATTCTCCATCTGCAAGAGAAAGGAAGAAGGATTTACTTCCTTAAGAGTCTGAGTCTCAGAAAATATCAGAAGAGATAGCACTGTGTGTGTGAAGACTCTGCAAAGAGTGCAGAAGTCACAAAACTCTTTGAAGGGTTTGGGGTTCCCTAAAGCTCAGGAGAAGCAGCATTTTTATATAGGAAGGAAAGGACCCACGTCGAAGAGCTTGCAGGTAAAGGAGAACAAAGGTCGAGGCCTTTGACAATTGGAAATTCTTCCAAGTCTGGGAAGAAAGTGTGCACAAGCTCGGGAGGAGAAACATCTGTCATCGGATGATCCGAAGATATCTGGACCATTGAAAGGTTTCCATGTCCAGGAGGCAATGCAGGAGGAGCGCACAGGAGAGATGATCTGAACCGTCAGATCTCGATCAAATAACCGTCAGCCGTTAGATCTGACAGGAGATGCACGGGGGTTAAACCTTCATGAAAAACAAAGTGAAAGTCCCAAAGGAGTATCATATCGGGAATTCTACATTCGTGAGTTCAGGATTCCAGAGGACAAAAGTCCGGGCACTCGACCTCAGAAATCACGAAACTGCGAATTAGATCTAAGTCATCCATCTGTGGGAGGAGGCTTGTCGTTGAATCGTCTGTTTTGAAGATTTGGGCACCGAGACTCACAAAGGTGAGCATCTTGACTTCACAAGTAGCAAAGTCCTAAATAAATCTGAGCCATCCGTTGGAAAGAGGACACGTGTCACAATATCACCCATATCAGGGATTTAGACATTGGGAGTCAGAGAAGGAAGTCTCTTAACTTCGCGGGTAGCAAAGTTGTGAGAAGATCAGGACTGTCCATTTGAGGAGGACATGTGGCAAAGATCAAGGGATCTCATGAACTCAAAGGTTCGCAAGGTGAGAGCCCAAAGGTTGGGTGCTGCAAGTCATGAAGTTGCGAAATCATGAGGAGCGAGGAGAGTCATTGATCCAGGTCATGGGAGGACCGTTGGATTAGGAACCCCATCGCGTATCGCACATTCAGAGGTTTGAAGGTTGAGAGGACCTCATCTCGACTACAGAAGTCATGAAGTGTTGAGAGCCGAGGCACAAGTGTGAACATTTGGCAGAACCACAAGGTGGGGCCCGCGTGGTTGATAGGTGGACACGCGTCGCCTAGAGAAAGGAGTCAACACTCCATTGACTTCTCGTGTCTCAGGGATTCGTGGGATAAGAGCATGGGAGCTTGACACTGAAACTCACAAAGGGGTGAGTAGTGAGAGGTGATAGCATTAAGCCTAGCCGGTGGTCACGCGTGGAGGGCGTTGATGAAGAAGGAGCTATACCCATTTTGTGATTTCATTTATCGTGAGATTGGGGAAGGAAGAGTTGAGAGCTTTGACTCACGAACTCGTGAGATCATGAGATTTTGACATGAGACTTTGGGATAGGCCCTTAGTCATAGCGTTGTGGTCGCTTGGGGAGAAAGGAGCTTGTGCCTAGTGTTGTTCGCACAGGTGGAGTTTTCGAAAAGGACCTATGGATCGATTGAATTGAGATTCCAGCAAGGAATCGAAAGAGCCGCTTCGGCTCATGAAATAGATTGAACGATCCTTAAGACCTGGAGGTCACACAGAGACTCTGTCGAGGTAGAGGTGGCCTCTGTGTCAAGTTTGGTATCAGAGTTGATACTTTGTCTGTATACTACAGGGAGAGAGGGGAAAAGAATACAGAGTGATGGGAAACTCTGTACGGGTTGTTTGCAGGAAGGAAACAATCCATAGGTAGTCAAGAAGACTGTAGAAGAAGATGGAGACACTCAGGATTAGAGTGACAACAACATATTTTCCAGCAAGGTAGATAGACAGCAAGATGGCTACTAAAGGCTATACGAGTGATGGAAGGAAGGACCCAGAGCTAATGAGTAAAGTTGAATGGGATGAAGAGATTGTCGAGATGAGGGCAAGAATAGATGAACTTGCATTTGAGATGCAGTAGAATGTCAGGTCGAGATGGGTATACGAATGGCCCATGAGGAAGCCAAAGGTAAAATGGCTAGTCAAGGAGTTGATGGCTAGAAGACAGCATAGGCTATTAAGAGGATGGTTGAGGCATGCTGAAAACCTCGACAAACCATAGGAAAGGGTTTAGATATGTGAACCAGAGACTGGGAGAAGCCTTAGTAGTGAGGAAGAATTGGGATCAGCTAAAGATCTCAAGGACTACCAGGAGGGAAGCCCAGAAATTCCCAGTTGCGAGGTGGGCAAAGAGTTGAGATCGTTGTGGGATCTCATAGACTGTCATAGGGATAGCCAGGGAATTTCACATTACCAAGTGGGCAATGGATCAAGATCACTGCAGGATCTCATAGACTGCCAGGAAGGCAACAAAAAGTTTCCAATTTTCCAGGTGGGCATGGGAACAGAGATGGGACTGTTTGAAAGTCTCATGGACTTGAAGGTAAGTTCAATTCAGCCTGAGGTGTTGATGAAGATGGGATCAGTTGATCTCATAGTCTGCCAGGAGGGCAGAAAAGACGTCCCATATTGCCAGTTGGGCATGGATAAGCAGATGAGGCTACATGAGGGTCTCATAAACTCAGAAGTGAGTTTGAATCAGCCTGAGGAGATGACGGAGCAGATGAGCTCAGAGTTAGATCTCAATCAGTAGATGCAACTAATGGAAAAGGAGGATCAGAGGAGCCTTCTAATGATTGTGGGAATTAAGGTATTCCTACCATTTTCCCTAGAGGAGGCAACAACAGTAGAGGCAGGACAGCCAGCTGAGACTATCAGGAAGGAAGCATTGGAGCAGATTTGGGGAGCTGCCCAAGTAGAAAAAGAAGAAGATGAGCATTCTGAGGAGTGGCTCAATACTTTTAGCCACGCAGTTGAAAGGACTGCAATGTTGGAGTTTGCAGAAGAAGAAGAAGAAGAAGAGGTAGCCAATGTTACTTTGGTTGATCTGTATGAACAAATTGAATCCTTGGAGAGAAGGGTGAAAGTGCAGGGCATGCACATCCAACAGGTGAGGTTGGAAGCAGACGAAGAAGGCATGGGAGATGACAGTGATCTACCCAATTGTAAAAAAAATTTGCATCCGAGGAGACTGCATGAGAAGAGCCATCCACTAGATTTTCTCGACGAAGTGATCGAGATGATCAGGGAGCTGATGATCAGGTTAGAAGAGACTACCACCGAGGAGAAGCTGAGCAGAGAAGTAGAAAAAGAAGTAGCAACAGCAGCAACAACAACAAAGAAGTGGAGCGAGGAGACTCCAGATAGTTTTTTGGGATCCAGGAGGATTTCCGCAGCTGAGAGTGGAAGCTCATGAGCAGGAGCTCATGAATTTTGTAGCTAAGGAGTATGATGCAGGAGCATCTCTCCACGTCGTCCAACCAGCCAGCCAACCACGTCAGTGGATTCAAATCACGTGTTCAAGAGAGGCGTAGCCCTCGTTTTCAATTTTGAAATTGAATGTAATTAAATGTTTTAGGTTGTTGAGCTGAGAGGTCGTGCTTTGCACAGGCATAGAGTAGGTAGGCCTTTAATTCTTGAAGGATGATATCTAGATCCATATGGTGGACTAGACATCCCATTCAATGACATTGAATAGGGTAGGTGAGATTGGAGGGAAGAGCTCGAAGAGCCCCCTCATGTAAAAGATCAATTACAATCTCATTTGGAGTAGTTAGAAGAGGGTATGCACAAGAGAGGGCGAGTGTGCATAGAGAAGGAGTCGAGACTCTGATAAAGTATGAGCTCGAGAACACCCTTGTAAAAATAGGCATTTTCCATTTAATACAAAAGAACAGTTTTTCCTGCATATTCCCTGTGTTGAATGAGCGTCTGTGTGTGTTGTTATTATGCTGTGAATGTATGTTGTGGTTGTGCATTTGAAGGTTGTTTGATTTCAGGTAGAGGTCTTTGAGGCTTCACACCAGGAGGGTTTGACAAAACACTATGGGTTCTGATAGCCAGTGCACGGATGCACTTCTGAACTCTGCGGATTCAGACAAAGACATGTCGAGGGCACAAGAGATGAAATCATCAACTCGGGAAAGGTCTTTGAGGTGGCTAAAAACCTCAAGAGGCAAGGTTGTGTATGAGAGACATAGTTGCAGATAGAATCTCTGAGGAGTTCTGTAAAGCTCTGCCAAGTGGACATTGAGCCAGTGCAAGGGGTGCATAGAAGAAGAACTTTGTTGTGAGTTCAGAAGAAGACAGAAGCTATGAGGAGTTCTATACAACTCTGCCAGGAGGGCATTGAGTCAGTGTGCAGATAGGCACATGGAGAGAACTCTTTGAGTTTTGTAATTAGAAGAAGAATCCACTGAAGGATCTTCGCAGGGTTACTAAACACCCTGAAACACTCAACAATAGGTTTCTTGAGCAGACAGAGTGCCAGGAGGGCATCCAAATTCTCCATCTGCAGGAGAAAGGAAGAAGGATTTATTTCCTTAAGATTCTGCGTCTCAGAAAAGCTCAAAAGAGATAGCATTGTGTGTGCGAAGACTCTGGAAGGAGTGCAAAAGTCACATACCTCTTTGAAGGGTTCGAGGTTCCCTAAATCTCGGGAGAAGAACCGTTTTTATATGCATAGGCGAGGACACACGTCGAAGAGCTCGCAGGTAAAGGAGAACAAAGGTTGAGGCCTTTGACAATTGGAAATTCTTCCAAGTTCGGGAAGAAAGTGTGCACAAGCTCGAGAGGAGCAACATTTGTCGTCGGATGATCCGAAGATATCTGGACTGTTGAAAGGTTTCCACATCCAGGAGGTAGTGCAGGAGGAGTGCACAGGAGAGATGATCTGAACCATTAGATCTCGAGAGAATAACTGTCAGCCGTTAGATATGACAGGAGATGCACGGGGGTTAAACCTTCATGAACAACAAAGCGAATGTCCCGAAGGAGTATCGTATCAGGAATTTGACATTCGGGAGTTCAGGAGTCCGAAGGATGAAAGTCCGAGCAATCAACCTCAGAAATCATGAAATTGTGAATTAGATCTGAGTCATTCATCTGTTGGAGGACGCGTGTCACGGAATCATCCGTTTCAGAGATTCGGGCACCAAGACTCACAGAGGTGAGCATCTTGACTTCGCGAGTAGCGAAGTCCCAAAGAAATCTGAGCCATCCATTGGAAAGAGGACATATGTCACGAGATCACCCATATTGGGGATTCGTACATCAAGAGTCAGAGAAGGAAGTCTCTTGACTTCACGGGTGGCGAAGTCGCGAGAAGATCAGGACTGTCCATCTAAGGAGGACAAGTGGCAGAGATCAAGGGATCTCGCGAACTCGGAGGTTCACAGGGTGAGAGCCCAAAGGTTGGGTGCTCCAAGTCGCGAAGTTGCGAAATCACGAGGAGCGAGGATAGCCGTTGATCCAGGTCATGGGAGGACCGTTGAATCAGGAACCCCATCATGTATCACGCATTCGGAGGTTCAGAGGTTGAGAGGACCTCGTCTCGACTGCAAAAGTCGCGAAGTGTCGAGAGTCGAGGCATGAGTATGAACACATGGAAGAACCACAAGGTGGGGCCTGCGTGGTTGACAGGTGGACACGTGTTGCCTGGAGAAAGGAGTCAACACTCTGTTGACTTCTTTCATCTCGAGGATTCACAGGATAAGAGCACGAGAGCTTGATGTTGAAACTAACGAAGCGGAAAGTAGCAAGAGGTGCTAGCATTAAGCCTAGCCAGTGGTCATGTGTGGAGGGCACTGACAGAGAAGGAGCTATACCCATTTTGCGATTTCGGTTATCGTGAGATTGGGGAAGGAAGAGTCGGGAGCTTCGACTCACGAACTCGCTAGATCATGAGATTTTGACAAGAGACTTTGGGATAGGCCCTTGGTCATAGCGCTGTGGTCGCTTAGGGAGAAAGGAGCTCGTGCCTAGTGTTGTTCGCACAGGTAGAGTTTCCAAAAAGGACCTGTGGATCGATTGAATTGAGATTCCAACAAGGAATCGAAAGAGCCGCTTCGGCTCATGAAATAACTTGAACGATCCTTAAGACTGGGAGGTCGTGCAGAGACTCTGTCGAGGTAGAGGTGGAGTCTATGTCATCAGAGAGGTTGTTTTGGGACACAATTTTGGTATAAATCATAAGTAGATAAGAAGTGTGCAAAAGAGGTGTGTAGAAGAAGAAGGAAGATTCGAGAGTGCACAGTTGAGGTGCATCCAAAAGCACAACACACGGTAAGAGAAGAATAAATTATAGAGAAGAATAAATAAGAGGGAAGAATAATGCAGGAGAGGAAAGCGAGAGAAAAGGAAGGATAACACCCCGAAATGATAAAAATAGAAGGATGCAAAAAATCTAGAAGAACAAAAGTCAGAGTGAAAAAGAAACATGCAGACATAAAAGAAGGTGAAAGCAACTCGAAAAAACAGTTAACTGGACTAGTCATGCATTGTAATTGGGTTTTGGGATGAACAAAGTAGGGTTTTAATGCCTAGAGTATATATATATATATGTGTGTAATGGGTTGGGAGAATAGGGGTTCCTCTTTGTGGTTATTCTCGAGCAGTATTGTGGAGTCTATTCAAAACTGTCAAGAGCTCTTGTCTATAAGAAGGGAGATAGGATTGATGGGAAGGGAGAGAATCAATGTTTGAATGTTAAGATATGATGTAGAGGGAGAGAGGCTTGCACTCCAAATCATCTAGGCTAGGGGAAATGAAAGATAAACATGATATACGTTTGTAAGAACAATGCACAAGCCTGAAGCAATTAATAAAATCATAATAAAGAAGCCATCCATTGTAGACGTAGCCTAGATTTGGGTGAACCACGTTAAATCTTGTGTTAACTATATTTTGTATGATTGATCATGGATTCTATTTGGATTTTTATTAGATTATAATTTCCTTATGTATAATCATTGCACAATTGCTATGGCTATTACAGTAATGGGTTATGTTGTAATTTGGAAGATAATGGTAGTAGGAATATGAATTCTCTAAGTAACTCACAGAGGATAAAGACAAGCTTATGCATAGAAAATTAATAAGTAAGAATGAATAGAATGGTCACCTTCCATTCCCTCACTACTACAGAAGAATGGTTCTTGTAGTTCCAATAGATACCTCAGGTGAGACTTCATCTGTGCATGCAGGTGATGCTGAAAGGGATGGTGTCTAGAGGGTTTGTTTGGTCAAAGATAACTTGAACCTAGGGTCTTACAACTGCACGCAACACTAACAAGGAGGGTGCATTGTGATCACAAAATCACATTTCATGTTGCACATATTGATCCACATGATCTATTGCACAATATCCATGATAATAATGACCCAAGAGCTCTACGTTTTATAGCCTCAAGATCTCAATGTCTTCCATAGAATCCAAAATATCTTGTGTACATGTAACCGTCGACTATTAGAGCTGACTCTGTCAAATATGCTCTATCAAGATAGCTCAATAGGTATTCTCAAACTAACCGCATACGCGTCCAACTTGTAGTCAATTTTTGGGCCAAGCCATCCATCGCCTGACCATCTTCGACTATTGGTTGATTGTTCAACTAACTAGTGTAGTGTGTTTGTCTATCACATGAACAAATTTATCTAGATGTAGGTCGACCTATCGACCAAATGAACCCATGATATGTGTGATGAACCATCAATTCTTTATGTTCCAACAAATGTGAGCCATTGGGTCGAACCTAACTTTAAATTTCAGGATGTCGACTCTCACTGATAGCTTCTTCCTACCAAATTGTTCAACAAAATACAGTGTCGAGGTGTTCCATGTTTCTATGTAGCGGGAATGAGTTTACAAACATTGGGTAGCTCGACTAGTGAAGGATTCTACTAGGATATATACCCTCCCCATTCTTTGAGTAAATTTGACACCTCATTGACATGGACCATCAGGGAATTACTTTCATTGAACCATAGGGGGGTCTTGTTTTTTTGTCAGTCGGAAAGAGAGTTGGTTCTTTTTTTGTTATTTTCTTGAGAATAATAGGGATTTATTGTACCGATAAACATGTTCTTGATTCTTTACTGGAATTTATTCTATCAACCAACACTCCTTTTCTTGGGCTTCATGATTATCTATTTTCTAATTATAGATTTATGTGTATGAGTTTTGTCCCATCAAAAATGTTTTTCCAACTAAAATTTATCCTTCTGCATTTTTCTCGACATTATCCTTTTGTTCATTTATTATTTAGTACATTCAACAAGCATCCTGATCTTTGTCCCATGTTTCTACCCAAGGTTTTCCTTGTTTACGATCCAAGGGTATGATGATCTTTACGTCACTTCCTTTCAATTTGATCCTATCTCTTTTGAGGGAGATAGTCACATTCATACTTCAAACCCATGGTCTTCCTACTAATGTGGGGTATGCAGGAATTCCTTCAATGAGATTGATAACTTCAATATCGACTCTTGCTAGAATCCCCATTATATAAGTTATGAAATTTCTTACAGTGCCAATTGGTTGGAAGAATATTTAATCTGATAGTTTTAAGAAGTTCATTTTTGGAACTAGAGGGGGTATTCCAATTCGATTCCATGTCTCCCAGGGGAAGATGTTTGTTTTCAATCCAAATTCAACTATGACTTGTTTGATCATGTATCCATTAATTTCAATGTCAAATTGAGGGTCAAAGTCATTTGTCTATTTCTCTTGTGATAGTTTTCAAATATTTTTGTATGGTCTTTGATCCTCTCTATATTATATCAGAAATTTTAGTAGGTCAATCAAGTAGTCAAGTGACTAGTTTTATTTTAGTAATTGAAGAAATTATTCTAGGGAAGTGTATGAAGTGTTTGGTTGTCTTCCTTTGTTTCTGTTTGGTTTAACCTGTTCGATATTTTTACAGAACTTCAATGCCTCCCATGTCAAATTTTATTCTTGTTCGGGGTAAGGATATGTGTTTCAATATCCCCTTTGTCTAACTGATGGATCTGGATAAATTTATTCACTGTTAAGTACCAAAGACCTTAATACATAAGAACCACAATAGATCCAAGAGTAATCTAGAAGAAACCACACTTTATTATTATCAAACCCTTAGGGTATGGAAACACCATACAATATATCATATTATGGAAGGAATCCTCTCTTGTTTAATTGTCTCTTTGAGGGGGAAACCTCCTAATGAGATACAACTATGAGACCAAATGTAGTATACCAAGAGAGGTAATATGTGGTAATTAGGGAGGTAGACAATGGAATTGTGGTTATGTATTAATAGTGGAGCCTATTCTATGTAAGGTAGACTAGGTCCACTATATTATTAAATAAGCCCCACTATGGTAGTTAGATATATCAATATGAAAATAATAAATGTTAGAAGGATTTGTAGAAGGTTCCTTCTCTAATGTTATTAGAGAATATTATATAAGGAAGTGATAAGCAATGTAATGAACATAGTGAAGGATATTGTTATTTTAGCAAGCAAATATTGCTTGAGGAGTGTTATCCTTCCTTAAGGATTAATATATGAAGTTACCCTACCTCAAGGGTTTTGACTATTTATTGTGTTCAATATTTTGGTGAGTGGTTTGGTTTATTCTTGTTGAGATTAAGAATTATTTCTGAATTTATATTTTCATATCTATTCAAGTACTTAACAATTTGTATCAGAGCACTTTTCTCGACCAAAGAAAGGAAGAAATTTTTTGTTGTTTTTGTAGATGTTTTCTAGGGGAGAAAGGGGGCAACGCACTTTAGACTGAATCTTGGAACTTTCTACATAGAATTTGTCGAAAAAAAATTATATATTTGAATTCCTCTCGGAAAAATACTCAATTTCAAAAAAAATCAATCGAAACAGAGCCTGGAAAATGAAGCTATCAACATTTTAAATTCAACATTTTTTTAGGATTTTTCGAGAAAAAGATACAATTTTTTTACAAACCCAAGAACTATTTTGGGGGTTCTCATAGAAAAATGTATTTTACAAGGAAATATGATATCCCTAGTATTTAAGAATATCTAAAATGGATGAATTATGAACATCCATTCCTTTGGAGGTCACATCTATGTTACAATTGAAAGGATGATGCTAGCATATGGTGGAATGGTCTTAACAATGAAGAGATAAAGGAACTTAAAGGTGAGGAATTTGAAAAAGTCTTGTTAGATCGATGATCTCATGTTAGAAAAAAGGATATCAAGAGAAAAAAGGGTTTATATGGAAATTATATATTACAAGTCCTTAAGGATTAATATATGGTGATACCCTACCTCAAGGGTTTTGACTATTTATTCTGTTCAATATTTTGGTGAATGGTTTGGTTTATTCTTGTTGATATTAATGACTAATTATGAAGTTATATTTGAACATATATCCAATTAATTAACACCTTACATTGGATGGCCTCCATTATTATCACTATGGGCCCTTCACCCCCCCCCCCCCCCCCCCCCAACCCCCCCTCCATTACCTCTCTAGCTACACTATGTTCACCTGCACTTGGTCATGTTACAACATGGATATTTTTGAATTTAGTAGTTCCTTTTTAAGTACTGTGTGCAAGAGGTTCACATTCATTTTCCAACTCCCAGTGCTTTTAATTCACCTCGTCCAACAACTGAGACTCAAGCTCTGAATCATGAGTAAGACACGCGACCTGTACCATTCAAATTAATTATCTTTTCAATCTATATGAATCTGTAGCATATGTGTGTTGACCCATGCATCAATATCTAAGGGTGAAATAGAATCCGAAGACATTGACATATGAACGAGATCGTTGAAACGAAAATATTTTGTGAGGTAAAGTGGATTCTATGCTTATGGAGAAGTTTAATGGTTTCAATTTCCATACATGGAAAGTTAAAATTCAAATGCATATAATGAATAGAGGTGTGTGGAGCATAGTAAAAGGAACTGAACAAGATCCTAGTGATCCCAGACTTCTGGTTTAATGGGAAGACAAGGAAGAAAAGGCTAAACCTATTATTGGTTTGGCTCTTTCAGAAACGCAATTGCATTTGATTGATTTGGAAAAACCATCTAATGAAATTTGGGATCAATTAAGTAAATTATTTGGGGAAAAGGAAATGAATGCAAAGGTTTCTTTAAAGATACAACTTTTTATCCTCAAAATGCATGATGAGACCCGTCTCTCTACTCATATAAACAAGTTAATGTCTCTCTTTAAGAAATGAGATGACACATGTACTAGGTAGATACAAAAGATGCTAAAGAAATTCTATTGAATAGCCTATCTTTTAAATATATCAATGTTGTATTCACATTAAGTCAATTACCCTCATAATAATTGGAAGGAATGGTAGCATCATTGTTAGCTGAAGAAAAAAGGACATATTTTGAAGACTCATATGTAGGTGGTTAACATGAAATTGCACTATTTTCAAAAGGTAAGATGAGAAGAATCAAGGGTTCAAAAGAATGTTTCTACTGTCACAAGATTGGACATATAGCATGTAATTGTAGAACGCATGCTATGGATCTTCTGAATGGAAAAGAAACTGCAAACATTGTCAACTTGAATGACTTATCAGAATCAGAGAGTGATGAAGAACCATCAGAGTCATCTATCAAACTGTTCTAGAAAAGGGAAAGGGGTGGTGTGCTTAATTTTTTTTTTTATGTATGTGTGTTAATGTTTAAAGTTTTTTTTATATATGTTTATGTAAAAGAATTATTGTTTCTTGATATAAATTGGTAGTCCCGATCTCAAGAGCAACGATTCTTATGAGATCATCTTGTATGATCGAATTTTTAGGACATTTTGTACCTAGACTGCCTTTCTAGAAACTGACGGATAACTGAAAAAAAAAATATCTGATAGATGGAGGTATGTCCATAGGATGCTTCATTACTTGACAAATTTTCTCATGATATCCCCAGTGATCTGAGTTTTTCAATATTTTCCATTGTACAAGTTCATTAATGATTATCTGAAGCATTTGTATTTTAAACGAGTTGAATGGTAAGCTCGAATATGAGGAAGAGAAAGAGCGCATTCTGGAGGCATTAGAGTGGGTATAGGCGATCATGAAGACCATGCCAAACAAAGTTAAAGTATTGTATGGCATGTAATTATGATTTCATTATTGTAAGATTTTTAATGTAAGCATTAAAGGGGGGTGTTAGAGATAATTCCCACATTAATGTAGTTTACTAAAGTTTGGGGATTGGTTTGGGTTGTTGGAAGATGTTGAGATATTCTCTCAACCTCTCTCTCCAAGAATATAATAAGTTGGATCTGACAACACTTATTTAAGTGTGTTGTATATCAGTTTAATTTGTGTAATACAATTCAATTATGTGTGTGATCATATGCAATGGTAGCTCTTTCAATATTCACTAGGACATCTATCAAAATCCAACATCCCATGCGAAGCAGACATAAGCTCGGGAGAACCCAAAGATTTCCAAGCCAAGGAGGATAAAATAATTCTGGAGGATCCTTCATCCATAATACATCAATAATTTTTTTTAAAATTAACCTCAACCCTTATTTGAAAGGGTACATAAGAAGGAAGGAGATGCTCAACAAGGTCATTCCAATCAAAAGAAACCATCCTAGGACTTGGAGGGGTTGTGCTCAAAGTGAGAGGAATGCCCCCTTTCTTTGAAGGTACTGAACTGAAATGCTAAAAAAATAGTCAGTAGACACATCACTCCCCATCAGAAGAGTGGGGTCAGCCAAATATTTCATCGATGTGACCACCTTGGTAGAATTGACACTCTCCAAGAGAAGAGTAGTATCAACCGAAGATTGCATCAACATGACCACTTTCTCAACCAATGGTTGAATAGTCTATGAGACAACATGGTATGAAGGCGCATCACTACCCAAAAGAGGAGTGGGATCGACCGAAGATTGCATCAGAACGACCACTTTCTCAACCACTCGTTGAATAGGATATGAGACAAAATGGTCTGAAGGTGCATCAGCCCCCAAAAGAGGAGTGGGATTGGTTGAATATTGCATTGGAATAATCGCTTCATCAACCAAAGGATGAATAGATTTTTGGGAAACCAAATAAGACTTAGAATCAAAGGATATTGCAGACAGAGACCAGAATCTTCGTACCTATGGAATTCTAGGGAAAAAATGAGTAAGGTGATCTCCCTTGCAAAGATTACAAGGGAACTTTGGCTTACATCCTACTTGTCTATATTTCTCAAAAAAATCAATGCCCCCAACATTAATAGAAGTTGTTGGTTGATTTCACCCAATATGAATACCATAGGTTGTTGACATATCACTCGTATGATTCACATTGACAAGAATTGTGCCCCCAACATGATTTGCAGTGGTTGGTTTCAAATCTCCAACATGACTTGTAGAGGTTGGTGATTGGATGATAACATGACTTGCAGAGGCTAGAGACCCATTTCCAGTATGACTAGAAGTGACTGGATTGTTTCTTCCAGCATGACTCATAGGGATCGGTTTCTTGTATTCAACATGACTTGCAGAGGTTGTTGACAACTCTCCAAAATTTATAGTAGAGGTTGGTGATTGGTCGATAACATGACTCCCATAGTCTACAAACCTATTTCCCGTATGACTAGCAGTGACTGGAATTTTTCCCCCAGCATGACTGGCAAAGATTGATTATTTCTTCTTCCAATTCTTCCTCATTCTATCTCATTTAGACTTTTGGTTACTAGTAGCTAGACTTTCACCAGAGAAGGAAGAAGAAGGAGGATAAGAATTTTTTGACAAAGGAACATCAACATGATTCCCATGACATAAGGTGCTTAACTGAGAAGCATCAAGAGCACTGGAGACATTTGGAATGGTACCCAACCTAATCGGTAGTCCCACATTTAAGCCATAAATGTTCAAAGTGGCCATCAAAGGGACACCAACGTTTACAAATAAATGAAAAGAAAAAGAATTCCCTTGTGAAGGGGTTCCTTGGTTGGTATCGTCAGGAACTTTCGCCATGAAGATCTTATGCACAGGTTCTTACCTTACGAGATCTTTCAAGTCCGTAAAATTCTCACACACTGACTATGGTAAATCAATAGTATACAAATATATGCCTATAAGGAGGAGGATCCATGTTTCTAAGAGGAATACCAAAAATTCCTCACGATCGATGGAGTGGGTGATCTTACACTCTAGGGTAGAGACCCAAAGCAATGACTAACTAACTCGTTATGGAAAACTAGGGAGCACAAAGCACACCACTAAAAAGAAAATCCTAAAAAGATAAAATCCAATCAAAACTACCTTTCTGAATGCTTCCAACCCACGGAGATGAATTCTTGATCATCCAAAGCATTCACAAAGGAAAACGAATGTCCAGAAAAAGTAGTTACCCATACCTCCAACCGACGTTTTCTAGTAGGGAAAACCACCCTATAGAATACACCAGGGTTCAGACTCTAGGAAGATCTAACTGTCTAAAAGTCTCCTACGTTTCTAACTACCCCGAACACACCCCAGACTTATGCATGAAATGAAAATGGAGAAAGATGAGGTAACTGTACATTTTACTCCACGTACGGTATCAATCCTCTCACGCTTGATAGCTCCGCTGACTGCAATCTTCCTCCCAAGGTTGACCCTCATTCACAAACAGATAAACAAGAAACTAAAAACATGCATATCATATATAAATCATGGGTTAGATGTTAGAATAAAGCATAAATCAAATACAAACATTTGACACATCATATTTCAGGACAGGAAAAGTATTTATTTTATTGATATCACAATGTTTACTTACGAACTTGGTCTGGGCTCCTCTTCACCAAGATCCAATTGTGCCTCTGCATATCTTTCTCCTCTCAACCTCTCTATAGGGAAATGGAATAGGCTTATGATGAAGAAAAAAGGGCAAAATGGGAAATTCTGAGGCAAATCTCACAAGGTGGCTGCAATTTCTTGGGGCAAAGAGGGGATGTGAAATGGGAATATTTTCATTTCTCTTATGCTTATCTTAGGAATGAGACCCCAACACATCCTTTTATATGACAAAAGGATGGTTATTCGGTTGGGTGACGGGCTATAGGTGGTGGATCAGTTGGGAAGCTACCCAATAACCCGTAATCTCAATGAATTCCTTCCAACTTTTTAATTTTTGCAACTTTTGCAAGTATAGATGGGTTGTAGTGATGCAGATAGCGTATGTACGTAGGATGTAGTGGTGAAATAGGCATACATATGCAGGTAGTAATGGTGCACGATGCGTACATATTCAAAAATAGTATTTTTAAGAAGAGCAATTCAGTGATGGCTTGGAAAAAATGGCAAGTAAGAGGGCCTGATTCCAGGTATGCATATGTAGAGAAATTTAGGGTTATAATAGATTCTCCCTAATGTGTGAGGTCATAAGAGCATATGATGGCCGAAATACATTACAAATCTTCACCAATGTATGAAGCGAGTGAGCCCAGGACTAAAGTTCGGAAGGTGCCATATGCAAAATAACAATTGTCTCTCTGAGGCAGGCATACCCATGCTCGGGATGAAATAAATCATGGTTTTCAATCAAATACACTATAGATTCATGTCATATAACTATATAAATTCTAGTCGCGAGAAATGCACAGTGGGTATACATTTCAAAATCAAAGATATACAAGTATAATATCCATCTTCAAGAAGCCAACGATGCCTGATGGTTGGAGATGAGGCCTTCAGAGCTTGAGCAACAGCTTCAAGATCTTCAAAAATTGGGTAGGAGTGTAATTTGAGTATACAACTTCACTACCTAGAGGTCATCGATGGCTCGCCGGGAAAAGACAAGAGGATCTTGATGATCAGGCAGAGAACTTCAATGATTTTGAACAAGGACTTGATTGGACTTTTGGGATGGTCGGGCATGAGGACATGAGACAAACTGCAGAAAGGTCGAATCAGGTTGGGTAAAACTTACCTTGGACAATAGCATGACAAACGTTCAGACTTAGGCAACATGACATTAACATAAGTTCACGATGCAGGAGGAAACACAAGATCTCCATGTGTTTGGAAGAATAACCAAACGGAGGACACAACTCTATGTAGTGAGAAAAAATTCCTAAGGTCATATTAGATCCCAAATATTGACAAACAAATAGAAGGATGTGCTTTGTCCAAAGTGAGACTCATTGTGCTTCCATAAAAAGAAAATATATTTCCCGTCCTCTTTTTGGGGTTTTTATTTTTATTTTTGTCTTTTTCAATATTTTTAAAGAGCTTGAAAAAGAATAAAAGAATGCTATGTTAAAGAGGAGGAATGAGTGTCGCAAGCATACTAGTTCCAAGCGCAAGGAACAAACTAATTCTCATAGTAAGGAGAAATGTGCAGGAAAAGGACACTTAGGGAAAATTCCTCCATGGTTCAAGGTGTCAGGTCGCAGAGGCAAAGTGATACAAGGCTTGCGTATAAGGAATGCTTCAAAGGTTCAGTTGAGAGCAACATGGAGCCAACATTAGGCCAAAGACGCAGAGATGCAAATGTGATTAGTAGGACACGATTAAACCCCCTTCAATGTAATTTTCACGAGCCCGGAGAAGGTAAGATCGGTATTTTTTCATGATTTAGAGTGTAAAAAAATGTAAAAGAAGAGTTCACTGGGTACCCTTTTCGAAAATAGTCTAGTTAGTTCGAAAAAGGGATAAACTAGCACCGAAAGGACGTCTATTCATGATGATTTTAATGAGTGCGACACAGATAAGATCACTTGACAATATTTTCAATTTTAAGGAGTCTGAAAAGATCTTAACTATGGAATCACAACCTTTTTCTAGATTTAGTCTCCTTAGCCCAAAAAAGTATAAAATTTACTGAGGAGAGCTCTCCCGGCGAGACGAATCTCCCGAGGTGTACATTTTTCCTCCTTAATCTACAGGACAGAAAATGGGGTAAACTCATGCCAGTAGATGTTCTTTTGTACCAATTTTAATGAG
Source organism: Picea engelmannii (assembly GCA_009831015.1). Lineage (NCBI taxonomy): Eukaryota > Viridiplantae > Streptophyta > Pinopsida > Pinales > Pinaceae > Picea > Picea engelmannii. The sequence continues at coordinate 247,038 of ML777336.1, read as the reverse complement.
TGTGAAGGAACAAGGTCGCTCAACGATCTTTTCAATTGTAGGGATTCTAAAAAGAGCTTAACTATGGACTCCATGGGGGTTCCTTTTTCATAAATTTAGTGCCTCAACCCGAAAAAGGGTTAAAATTATACCTGAGAATACTCTTCTAGTGAACCAAAGTTCCTAGAGTATACCTTTGTTCGTAAAATTGACCATCCATACCGATAAAGGGGTAAACTACCGCCAGACAAACATGCCTTCAAATTTGATTTTGGAGAGCATGAAGGACAACAAGATCGCTTGGCAATATTTTCATGTTTAGAGAGTCAAAAAAGGGCTTAAAGAAGACTCCATGGGGCTATGACTCATCTATGAAATTGGTTCAGGTAGAGCTCACTAGTAGACTCAGACCAAGAGTCTCTTCAATAGTCAACTTGGAAAGTCTCCCAAAAGGGAAGAAAACACAAACCATGGTGTAAGTCCTCCCACGGTATAAAAAATGTAGTCATGGATTCAAGGATAGCCTCATATGAAGGAAATTCAAAATCTGAGAAATCACGCAAACGAGGGTCGACAGTCCCAAAGGGTGAAGTAAACTTACCATATTCCATATCATGATGGAGGCTCTAGCCAGGAATGGCAGAGTCTATCAATGAAGAATCACAAGCATGAGGGATTGAGGATCTACAAACAATGAGATTAGACTCAGAAGGAGACTCAAGATCACTTAGACCAAGAGGGGGAAGCAAGGGCTCCCATTCCCCCATTGGATAAACCAATGGATCAATTGTTGAGACCAAGTCTCGAGAAGGAAAACATGAGTGAACAAGTTCCTGCTCAGGAGCCATTTAACATCGAGGATAATACGCCACATAATTAACCCATGGCGGGGTACAGTGTACACGAACACTAAGAACATATAAAGGGGTAGCCTGAACTAACGTTGAATTAGGATGGTGATTATCAGATCCCAACTGGTCGAAAGTGACAATGCTTCCATTATGAGGGAAATGCATCACCCGGAAAAGCGTAGACACTACAACATTCATAGCATATACATAATAACGCCCGAGAAGCATATTAAAATCTAATGGGCCTTGCACCACTATAACATCGACAAGGACAATCCTCCCACCTAATGAGATAGGCAACTAAGGAAGGACCCCCAAATAATCACTAGGATGTCTGTCAAAATCCAACAGCTCATGCAAAGCAAACACAAGCTCGGGATATCCTAAGACTTTCCAAACCGAGGAGGATAAAATACTTGTAGAGGCTCCTTCATCCACAATACATCGATAAATGTTTGTTGAATTAAATTCAAACCTTATTTGAAAAGGTGTGAAAGAAGGAAGACGAGGCTCAACAAGGTCATTGAAATCAAACGAAATCATCCTAGGGCTTGGAGGGGGTGTGTTGGAAGCGAGTGAAATGCCCCCTTGTTCTGAAAGTACTGAAATGGAAATGCTAAAAACATAGTCAGTAGACACCTCACTCCCCAAGAGAGTAGTAGGATTAGCCGAATATTGCATCGGCGTGAACACTTTGGTAGACTCGACACTCTCCAAGAGAAGAGTGGGATCAACCGAGGAATTCATTAGCGTAACCACTTTGGTAGACTCGACACTCTCCAAGAGAAGAGTGGAATCATCTGAAGACTGCATCGACGTGGCCACTTCCTCAACCACTGGTTGAATAGGCTGTGAGAAAAAATGTTCTATAGGTACATTACCCCCCAAAAGAGGAGTGGGATCAACCGAAGATTGCATCAGCATGACAACTTTCTCAACCACTGGCTGAATAGGATTTGAGACAACATGTTCTATAGGCACATCACCCTAGAAAAGAGGAGTGGGATCAGCTGAAGATTTCATCGACATGACCACTTAACCAACCAAAGGTTGAATATAATGTGCGGAAACCTCATAAGACTCAGAATCAGAAGAGATTGCAGATAGGGACCACAATATTTGTACCTCAGGAATTCTAGGGCATCGAGGAGTAAGGTGATGTCCCTTGCAAAGCTTACAAGGGAACTTAGGTTTACGTCCTATCCATATAGGTTTCTCAAAAGAATCAATGCCCCCAGCATGACTAGTAGTGGTTGGTTTCGCATCTCCAACATGACTTGCAGAGGTTGGTGATGGGTCAATAACATGACTCACAGAGGCTACAGACCTATTGCCAGTATGAATAGAAGTGACTGACATTTTTCCCCAAACATGACTTGGAGAGGCTGGGTGCTTTCTCCCAACATGACTTGCAAGGGTTGGGTTTTGTTATTCAACATGACTTGCAAAGGTTGAGGACCTATATCCAACATGACTAGCATAGGTTGGTGATTTCTTATTCCTATTCTTCCTCATTCTATTTCGTTTAGACTTTCGGTTACTAGTAACTGTACTTTCACCAGAGAAGGCAGAAGAAGAAGGAGAAGACTTTGTTGATGAAGGAACATCAACATGGTTCCCATGACAGAAAGCTATTAACTTAGAAGCGTCAAGAGAATTTGGGACATTTGGAATGGTACCCAACCAAACTGGTAGTCCCACATTCAACCCAATAATGTACAAAGTGGCGATTAAAGGGACACCAATGTTTCCGAAGAAAGGAAAACCAAAAGAATCCCCTTGCAAAGGGGTTCCTTGGTTGGTATCGTTAGTAACTTTAGCCATGAATATCTTATGCACAGGTTCTCCCCTTATAAGATCTTTCAAGTCCGTAAAAGTCTCACACACTGACTCCAACGAACCAGTGTTATAAAAACAATGCCTACAGAGAGGCAGCTCCATGTTTCTAGGCAAAAGACCAAAAAGTCTTCATGACCACCACAGTGGGTGGTATACCACCTTAGGTCAGAGACCCAAAGCAATGACTGACTAACTCACTATGGAAAACTAGGGAGCACAGAGAACACACTAAAAATTCCTAAAGGAAAATCAAGCAGAGCACTATCTAGTAGGAAGAAAAGTTATGCCAACCAACACTAGAGCAACGTACTTGTGAAAGTGAAACTCGAACATAGAAGAAACCTCTGGGTATACTCTATAAAGCGTGGCTCGACTTCTTCCCTAGGTACCACGATATACCCCCGCAGTCACCCGTGTAAGTCTCTAGAATAAAAGAAACTAAGTTTCCAGCTTGTAAACAGTCACCAGGTGGGTACAGTTCACAGTCGGGTGGACCGCAATGAGTGGGATAATAAGTCCAAAACCTACCGAAGATATCGAAATAAAGTGGTCTAGAAGACAACTGAGAACCTCAAACATATTCGAGATCCACAAATCTTCATAGGCAAATGCAACCGACAGTATCCTACGTCAAGTCCTTAATATGCATTCCCCACTACGTTTGGTCCAGCTTTGGAGGGGTTATCTCTGCTATCTTTCCTCACACGACGTTGTGTTTAGATCCTCTGTTAAAGGGGGGTCTCGGATAACTTTCACGTCACTGGACTTTAACAATCCATAGATCTGACTCCGATGTTTTTTTAAAAGCCTTGAAGGGTTTCCTCTCCAACCTAATTCAAGGCTCTAACCCTAAACTACTTGATTGACCCTATAAACATAAAAGTCTAACTAATTTTAAATTAGCATTCGTTTTAAATGGCTTGTTTTACTCAAAAAGGGTGTGGTAGTGAAACTGATGTTGTTAAGACTCTTGCGAAAAATGAAACTTATAAGAACACTAGCAAAGAAGGATTATCTTTCTTATTTTTCTTTTGAAATGATTTCAAGATGAGAAGAAAACACAAAACTATGTTAATTTATTTTTATTTTTCAAATAACAATGCAAAGAAAATGCCAAGAAAGAAAGAGACCTAACAAACTATTTTTTTTTTTTATATTTTCTTCCAATCAAAGAAGAAATAACAAAAGATTCTAAACTAAACTGATAAATACATGATTCAAGATAAAAACAAGAAAAACAAATGCTAGGAAACACAAGAAATATTCAAAAATACAAGCAAGCTCACATATCACCCAAGCTACGACTGTAAAAATAGAGGCACCAGACTCCAGTGAAGAAACCCTGAGAAGTGAAACCTCAATCAGGGAAGAGGTTGACTGCCCCTTCTTAAAAACAGTTTCCTGACACATGTACACTATTGATGTTTAAGAAACCTGCGTATGTATGCGGGATGTCTATCAAGGAGGGCGCATATGTACGTGTTGACCCAAAACAGGGCGTGTGCACCTCTGTATTTATTGAAAAAAAGAAATAAAACTGACTGACTGACAGGGCATGGAGAACTGGTATGGCACCAATAGGTGACCGGACCCCTTGAAAGACTCAAAAAACTCAACAAGTAACTCAAAAGGTAATAAAACCAATCAAACACCCAAAAAATCCCCTAAAACCTTAGAGGCTTCCCCAATATGGTTGCCAGTTCTGCTAGTAGGGAAAACCCCCCTATGGACTACACTAGGGTTCAAAATGTAGGAAAATCTAACCGTCTAAAAGTCTCCTACTTTTCTAACTACCCCGAACATACCCCAGACTTATGCATGAAAGGAAAAGTGAGACAGATGAGGTAACTATACCTTTTACTCCACATTTGGTGTTGATCCTCTCGCGCTTGATAGCTCCACTGACTGCAAGCCTCCTCCCAAGGATGACCTGCATTCATAAATAGATAAAAATGAAACTACAAACATGAAAATCATATATAAATCATGGGTTAGATGTTATAATAAAGCATAAATCAAATACAAACATTTGAAACACCATATTTCAGGACAAGAAAAGTGTTTCTTTTATTGATATCATAATGTTTACTTACAACAAGGTCGACAACTGCTCCACGAACCTGGTCTTAGCTCCTCTTCACCAAGCTGCAACTGTGCCTCCGCATATCTTTCTCCTCTCAACCTCTCTCTAGGAATATGGAATAGGCTTATGATGAAGGAAAAAGGGCAAACTGGGAAATTATGAGGCAAATCTCACAAGGTGGCTGCAATTTCTTGGGGCAAGGAGGGGATGTGAAACGGGTAGAGTTTCACTATTATTATGCTTAGCTTAGGAATGCGACCCCAAAACCTCATTTTATATGACAAAAGGATGTTTATTCGGTTGGGTGACGGGCTATAGGCGGTGGATCAGTTGGGAAACTACCCAATAGCCCGTAATCTCAACGAATTCCTTGCAACTTTTTAATTTTTGCAACTTTTGCGAGTATACACGGGCTGTAGTGATGCATCTAGTGTACATACATGGGATGTAGTGGTGCAACAGGCATACATATGCGGTCATTAATGGTGCAGGGTGCGTACATCTTCAAAAATAGTATTTTTAAGAAGAGCAACTCAATGATGGCTTGGCAAAAATGGAAAACAAGAGGGCCCGATGTTAGGTATGCATATGTAGAGAAATTTAGGGTTATAACAATGGTCCCTTCGGGTTTCTTCCAAAGATTACAAATTCTTCCTTAGGTATCGTGATACACCCCTCACATTCACCTATGTGTCAACCTATATAATGGAAACTATGGCACCAACTTGTAATCAACAACCAAGGGGGCATAATCAATAATCGAGCGAGTGTATGGGAAGGGTAACTGCGTGCGAAGATCCTCCTGAGTCCTGAAACACAATAGGACCAAAATCACTATCAGAGTACCCTGGACAGATCCAAGAGTCGCAGAGGTCTGACACAAGTCGGGCCAGTAACACTATATGATTCACCCCCAATGCACACTCTCCCAAATGTTTTTTCGGGATCGAGAGTGGATATGTCTATCACCTTCCTCCACGTGGATTTGTGTTTGACTCTTGTGTTAGAGGAGATTCTTGGATTGTGTGATTACAAGGTGTATTTTTCACACCCTAGCATAGACACGTAAGTTAAGTTTTGGTTGGCCTTGGAGAGTTTCCTTCTCCACACCTAATCCAAGGCCCTAGCATAATCTATTGGTGAACCGTTGAAAAAGTGTTACTAATATATTTTATATTAGCACGTTCATTTTAGGGGCTTTTCTTACTCAAAGAATGGAAGTGCAACTGATGTTGTTTGAGACTCTTGTAAAAAAGAAACTAATTAGAACACTGGAAAATAATATTTTACACTAATTCTACAAATGAAAAAGAGTTTCAAGCAAAATGCATGAAAAATCCTTCAAAAACTTTCATTGCAAACTTTTCTCTTTTCGATGCAAAAGTGCACAATCCAAGATTGTCCTCATTGCGAGAAAAGTAAAGGAAGAAAACAAACAAGTATTATTTTCCTTTTAAATTCTTTTCAAGATTAGAGGAAAACAAAATCCTATACTAGGATATTTTTCTTTTTTAAATTTAAAATGTAAACAATGCAATGTAACATGAAAATGCAGCTAAGAAGCTTATTTTCTTCCTTTTAAAAAAAAATGAAAGCAAGGGAAGGGAAGACAAAGCTTAAACTCAACTACAATTCTTTTTATTTTTCTTCTTTAGATTTTTAAATGAAAACTTAAGGAGAAAAATAAAGAAACTTTTTTTTCTTTTGAAGGCATACAAAGAGAGAAGGGAAACAAAAAAAATTTGATTCAGGTCCTAAACCACTTCTAGGAGGTAGGGATTCAAAAGAATCCAGAGGAGAACCTAAAGTTGGTAAACAAACCCTCAAACTTTGAGAAAAATAGAGAAACAAAGAATACCATACAAATGATATTAGCTTGCAAACTTTTAAACAAATTGAGACTCAAACCCTATCAAATAGTAGTCAACAGAGGTCCCTGATACTCAAGAGGACCTGAGAAACCAAGAGTTTCCTAGAAAAGAGGAATTGTTTTTTTAAAGAACTTCAAGATGATACAGACACACGTATTGTGTTCATATATCCCTCATATGTACGCGGGTTGTCTTAAGTAAGAACCTATATGTACGCGGTATGAGAAACCAACCATTCACATACATGTATGAAAATATTCAAAAATGAAAAGATTTAGACTTGAAACACATCCCAAGTAACCTAGTAAACACCTAGAACATGATCGGTGCCACAGATAGACTCAAAAAGTAAAAAAAAAAAACAAGAAATCAAACCAAAATAAGATCTCCTAAATAGACCCTAAGGAGACTCTCCAACGGAGTCGTCGATTCTGCTTTGGGGGGAAATCCCCCTAGTCTGGGTCTATGCTAGGCAGAGAGATAACTCCTTAAAATAATGAAACTGACCTATTCTTACCCAATCTCACAAACCCTATTGATTGCTTTTAAACAAGGGAAACAGGAAAATGATAAAGAATTCCACCTTGTATCCTTTCATTCATAGTAAATCCCCTTTGTCCACTACTTGATCCCGGATTGTAGGTCTCCTCCAAAAGATGACTTGAAACAACTCAGAAAGCAATCTACAACAACATATATGCAATCATTATTAACATAAACATGTAGTAATTCTCATGAAATAAGCTATAAACATTCAAAAGTATTCAGAAGAACATAGACACATGAATTGGGAAAGGAAATCTCTCTTTTATTGATAACATATAAGGAAGATTACAACCATAATATTTAATGTCGACACTGCTCCACAAACCTCGTCTGGGTTCCTCCAATAAGACTCCAAGTTCATTAATTCCATAATCACTAGACAATCCTCACAATTAGCATGAAAAACTAAGGGGTTTGATGGATTGCATAAAGAGGATGACAGAATGAGATTGCTGAGGATGGATACTCATAATTGGATGCATAAGCTCAGAGAGAAACAAGGAGAAATTAGGGTAGAGGTTCTTTGCCTCTTCCAAAATTATTTCAAATGACCTCCCTAGGGCCTTTTTATATGGAACTTAGATGGTTATTCAATTGTGAGAAGGGATATAGGAGGTAAGAATGGATATGCAACCCAAAATAGCCCATAACCCCACAGAAGTGCGTGGAATATTTTTTTCTTCACAATTTTTGTGAGTGTATGCGGGTTGTCTATGTATTAGGTAGTGTACATACGCATGATTCCTATGTATCAGGTAGCGTATGTACGCAGGTTGCCTATATATCAGGTATCGTACACCTTGAAAAATGAGATTTTTGACAAGGAACTCTAGCAAAAGTGATTTGCAAGTGTGTATATGGATGAGCCATGGCCAATAATGCATAGTGGTGGCATTTTGGACTATACCACAATTGCATTGTCAAAAAATCGTGTGTTTCACCGAAAAAGCAAACACATTGACACTCCCTTTCACTTCATTTGTGATCTTGTCAACAATGGTGAAATTTCTCTTCAATTTTGTGGATCTAGAAATTAGCTAGAATATATCTTCACTAAACCATTGGGAAGAGTTTTTTTGAGTTTCAGAGACAACGCTTAGGCATTGTCAGTGTTGAATAAAGTAACTATTGAGATTAAGGGGGAGTGTTCAAGCATATAATCTCTCGTGTCAATCTAGTTTGCATAGATTAATTAATTGGGTGATTAGTTGATTTGGTCTTGTTCTATTTATGGAAAGTTATTAGCTAGTTTTTATTTTTGACCATATCAAACCTTAGAACCTCTAAGGTTGCTAAATCTCTATTGTAGAAAATCTATTTAATAATGAGAAGAAAAATACATGCACATAAGTTTTCAAGTGTTTTTCCTCATATTTATATGTACATATCAAATTTACAAAAGTTAATGTAGATCCACTTAGGAGTTTAGTTAGAAATTTGGTTCCTTATTTACCATCATGTAGCCATATTAGTGTAGGTAAGAACATTTTTAATGGTCTAACTTAATTTTATATTTTGTGATAAAAGTTATAAAAACATGTCTAGACTTTTCTATATTTACTCTTTAAATTTCATTTATATGATTTTCTTTTATTTTTCATTATTATTTTTATATATAAAATAAATGCATATTCACCTTCTTTTTTTATTTTGTGTTATATAAAATTTTACTTTTCTAAAATTCGATTGGATTTAGTTTAGTTTGATATTGATATTCACTCAAGATGTATGCATATTTGGTTTGTGTTTTAATATTTTAAGTTTTTATGATTCCATTTCTCCAATTAAATAATTTTTTATATTATTTTTCTTATTAATTTTGTGTTTTACTTTTTATCGACTCATCCTCTCCAAAAAAACTTGTGTATTTGTCGTACCCGCATTTCAGGGAATTGGAGACCCTTAGGAAACTTACTCAAATTGTTGGGGATTCCATTGGGGACTCGAGGACTTGCTAGCCATTCCCAAAATGTTTCGGACAGATTTCAAGGATATTTTGGGCAGATTTTGGGGATATTCCGAACATATATATTCAGTATTGACAATCATGGAAATTGATGATTGGACAATAAGATCATTTTTCCCATCTATTATTTTTGTATTGCATTGAATCTAAATCTATTGTAAACATTGTAGCTCAAAACATGGGTTTTGTGATGGGTTTTGATTTGGGTTTTTGGTGATTTAAATATTGTATTTTCAGCAACAATGTTATAACAAGAAAAACTTCCATGTCAAAAAAACGAGAAATGAAACATTTCAAAGGGATGATCCTTGTGGTTATTGCTTTTGTTTTTCTCATTTTTCTGGTCATCTTAGCTTTTACATGTTGTACATGGGCTTCCAAGGGCCATTCAATTATATTGCTTCCACCATCCCAACCTCAAGCATTGTGAAAAAAATCAGATAGTAGTGACTTCGATTGGTACTAAATGTTTGAATAAATGCCTATTCAATCACCTTCTTAATCTGAAATATGAATCTAATCTCTTTACAAAACCAAAGTGTTTTATACTATTTTTTAACACAGCCATAAAAATTTGCAAAACCTATTGAAGGGAATGTCTTTTATATTTTAACATAATCGTCATTAACAAGAAGTATGTGGAAGAAAAACTGCTATAGAGACATCTCTCAGTTAAGTTTCTTAAAGCTAAACTTCATTTTTCTCTTGTCTAGTAGCCAATAATGAAATGACACTCCACCCTTTTTTAAATTTCTTAAGTTTTTTCAGCATTGGCAAGTGTAAGGGTTGTGCATAATAATGTATAGTATAGTTTGTTATTCTTACAAGCTTGAACCAAGTACAAATGTTTATGGTGAATCTTAACTTATATATATATATATATATATATATATATATATATATA
>ML777336.1:218552-236949 GCA_009831015.1 Picea engelmannii | reverse complement strand
GAGAGAGAGAGAGAGAGAGAGAGAGAGAGAGAGAGAGAGAGAGAGAGAGAGAGAGAGATTGAGATTATTGACGTCCCCAATCCGTCATCCCCTGAAAAATTTAGGGGTGCGCTCTAGTCGTGCTCTCTAGTCGTCCAAGAGACGCATCCCCCATCCCTATCGTTCCTCATCTCAAAAACCAATGCAACATAGATTTTTATTAAAATAATAATAATAATAATTTAGATAATATTGTAATTAAATTTTAAATTTATTTTGGATTTTAAAAAAATAATTAAAATTAAAAATCAAAATATTAAAAATAAATATATAAAAATGAATTCTTCTAAATCAAACCACTAAAAATCTAATATAAAAAAATTATAAAATAAAATAAAACAAAAAATTCATAAAGTTATCCTCATATTGAAATAAAGAAATAAAATCAATGCTTAACATGTATAAATTAATATAAATTGAATTTGAAAAAAATTGAGTGAATTATATTTTTTACATATATCTTGTTTTAATTATATAGTAAGCTCAATGAGGATAATTTTAAAAAAAAAATTATATAATCTATCTACATATCCACAAGCAGTGCATATTGTCTGCAAGGAGCGCGTTGAGAGAGGTAAGTTAAGCTCAGAGAAGCTCAAGAGAGATACCTTTGAACCTTCATCAGCGAAGGTGCAAGGAGTGCACATGAAGAACTATGTGTTGAGTTCAGAGAGAGATAGAGTCACTGAGAACTTTGTAGGGCTCTTCGAGGCAGGTATTGAGCGAGTGGAAGTGTGCGGAGAGAGAAATATTTGTCAAGTTCAGGGAGAAGAGTATCAGAGGAAGATACTCACAGAGCTATTGAACACTCTGCAGAAAACACTCAGCAAGGTGTGCTTTGAGCATAAGGTTGCTAGGAGGGCACAAATTTTTCCTTTGAAAGGAAACAGAAGGGTCAAGACCCTTAGGAGACTTAGTAAGTTGAAAATTTCAGAAGAGATAATGCAAGGGGTGCATGGGAGACAAACTCATTCTAAGTCCTAAATCTCAGAAGAGATAACGCTTACGAGAGAAAAGACGAGATCCAAGAGGCGGACTCACAGGAGAAAGGTCAAAGGCTGAAGCCTTTTAACACTGACAAAATCTTCCAAGGCAGAAGAATTAAAAGGGTCAGGAGGAGGAGAGACAATAGCAGTCAGATCAGTTGTGGGGAGGAGCTTGGACCATTAGATCAGCGTCCAATAGAACAAAGGAAGCACAGAGGAGAGGAACAGATCCCATATGTTGGATTTGAGCATGAAGGACCAGCAATCATTGGATGCGGAGGTAAGATCACAAGAATTAACCCTTGTGTGCGCAGGATAAGTGGACTTGTCAAAGTCTCGAAGTCCCGAAGTGATTTGGGACCATCCATCGTCCAGGAGGATAGGTGGCGTAAGATCCACAACTTTGGAAGTTTGCGGACAACGAGGAGGAGAAATAGCCAAATTAAATCTTGGTCATTGATCTTAAAGTGGATGCGTGGCACCAGATCTGGAAGTTTGGGTACGGAGCACTCCATAGGAAAGAAGAGGATGAAAGCGTCGAAGTCCCGAAGGAGATCTCAATTGTTGATCAAGGAGGAGTTCAAAGGACCGTTGATCTGGTCTTGGTTGGAAAGAGCCAAAGTCCTGAAGAGAATTAGGGCCATTGATTTGGACAGGACATATGGCAGAATATCTGTCACTCGAGGGAAATTCACTCCGGAGATTTGTGTGTGTGGAGACATGAGAGCTCCCAAAGGCCGGAGAGCCAGAGTTCATCAGAACCGCTCAATTTTTTAGGACAGGTGTCAATAGATCTTCCACTTCGGAATATTGTCATGTGGAGAAGAACAAATAGTTGAGAGTTGAAACTCCTGAGGGCCAGAGATCCAGAATCAACCGTAGTCGTTTATTTGGAAGGGAGCTATGTGTTGACATATCCTGTAGATATGGGATCACATGTGGAAGGAGGAAAGGAGGTAGAAAAGGGAGGATAGATAGCATTCATTGATTGCAGATCATCGCGAAGCGATTGGAGGTCGGCGGACGAGATGAATTGCAAGGCCAGAACTTGCTCGGATGTTAAAAATATGAGAGCGGGCCGCAATTTATACCACAGTTTTAATAGAGTTATGCATAGCCGCTGTAGGTGAATTGCAGGGCGAAAAGTAGGTTGGCCTAAAACCACTCTTGTCCATGCCCGCAATCATAGTTTTCCATGAGGTCATAGCCCAGAGTCATATGAAGAAAAGGGATAATGAAAAAGGGGCTAGCGCCTGAAAATTGGAGTTTTGGATGTGCACATGAATAAGCCCGCGGGTCTGTCAGGACCTGCACCTAAAGAAGGAAAGGGGACCTAGGTAATATTAATAGGGGTCTAGCAAAGGCCCAATGAGTCAATCTGACTCAGCATTTGGAAAGATCCTTTGATTGGGAGGTCAGCAAACCCTGTTGAGGTAGGGGCACTATGTCGAAAGTGCTTAGGGAAGAAATAGTCATGTATAGTGATCATAGTGAGAGCGTAATAAGATTCAGGAATCCGGGGAGAATTGTAGACTTCTGGGATCAACAAGGAAAAGTTTTATAAGGAGAAAGAAGTTGCTGCAATTTCTATGGTAGTAAGTCTATTATGGCTTATTGGATCAGCCAGAGGAAAGAATGCTTGTGTGTTTGCAAGTGTTGTTGGTGATTTTCTTGCATAAGGAGAAAAACAACAGAGAGATAAAGTGTTGGTTATAAGTTTGATAAGATAATCATGGAAGCTTTTACTTCCATCAGAGATTCAGGTAGTATAAAATTTATTAATGGCAGTCATGCATGTATGAGTTTTATTACTCTTTTTTCATAATTGCTGAAAGGAAATTTAGGTAAGAATTTCCTCAGCGAGAGTTATTTATATAAAATCACATGATTATATTATTGAATGCATACCACTAGATGTGGTAAAGGCTAGAGGCCTGTATTAATTCAAATCTTTTGAATGCACACACCAACATAGTAGAATGTCATGTTAATTTGGTTATGGGGTAATAACCAAAGATTCAAAAGATAAGAACTTGTTATAGGAATGAATGTCAATAAGCTAGTCATGTATGAGACTAGGACAGGGTTGGATATGGCAAGGTATGGATATGGAAAGGTTATGAGCCACACAAGTACTAAAAGATTCCTACCTTTAAATAAAACTTGGATTGCAACCTTTTTGATAACACTAATGAAAACAACAAAATTATATTCTTGGTGTAGTGTTTAGGTCGAAAAGGAAGGCATCCAATTAATTGGGAAGACAATAGGAAGTGTGTGGAGAATGTGTCAACACATTGGCCAGAATTCCAACTTATCGATGGTGAGATACATGATTGAGATGAAGATCATTATGTAATTCAATGCAAGGTGCGTTGAATAAGTATGCACTGAGAATTGCACTCATGCATAGTAAGTGATATAATTGTATACTAAATGCAATGGATGAATGAGTTTTGTAAGTACATGCATATATATTATTGCATGGAAATAATTGTTACTAACAACTGAAATGTTGTGTACTCATGAAGCTGAGGACATTTTAGGAGTTGTTAGACATTGCAATAGGAAAGTTAAAAGTCAAGTAGTCACATGAGCATTGGCTACAAGAAAATTTTCTTCTTCAAAAAAATAAGTAATGAGCTTACATATATTACTGTGAACATGCATATGCATAGAATGACGAGTCATTCTAGTTTATTAAATTGTTGGGTAACTATGATTGAATTGCTAGATATAGACAATTATAAGATCAATGCATATGGTTATGTACATATTGCAATTGAATTATGATGTACAGGAAATACTGACAATTGTTGTCAGTATGCAAGATGAATCCTTGTATGAAAATGTATGCAGTTTGGTGCTTGTGGAAAACCACAAGGAAGGTTGCAATCCTAATTTGGCAACATCCAAGAAGACTTATGAAATGGAATTTCCCATTTTGGGGAAAAGGTTGAATTCCTTTTTGAACTAAGTTGGAGTTCCTAAATGAATTATTTTATGTTTTCTCATGATAACTACATGTGGGTGATGCAGATGAGATGATGTTGATTAAAGTTATAATGTTGATTACAAAGAGTATCTCGAGGAAGATGCCAATTGGAGACCTCTAAGTGAAGTTGGAACTCCTCGAGCCATGATGATCTAAGACTTCTAGTATGGCATGTTGCTAAATCCCAAGGAAAGGGAGGTGTAGCAGTCGATGGACTGTGTGACAGTGAAGGTGTACACTCCTGGGGTGGGACATGCATGTGGGGAATGAGAGACCGTTGGTTGGAGTGTTGTTGAGGTTTGGTTGGTTGGAGTGCTTCTGAGGTTTGGTTGGTTAGAGTGCTGCTGAGGTTTGGTACCTTGGCCTAGACCATGTTGATATGGAAGTCTTCTCAATCAAAAGATAAGTACAATTATCTATTTATTGTATGTTGTGTATCTTGTATGAAGGTTATAATGTTATTAGAATTCCCTATATATATATACATTGAATATATTCTTACATTACCTGCATCCATGATTATACATAATGTGTTTCATGTTTCATTGCTTAAGAAATATATACCTGATGTTAATCATGTTATTGATTGGAATGTGATTCATGTAGAGCAAGAAGGCATCTTGCAAGTCCATCTATTGCACATATTGGACCAGAAGAGAAAACAACTCTGGAATCGATCCATAGGGATTGTAAAGGTCCAGTGGACCTGGTACAATCCTGAGGACGCGACATGGGAGCATGAGGATGCTATGCAGGCAGAATACCCGCATCTCTTTGAAGATTTTGGAAATCTTGCTAATGTTGTGTAAAGAGTTGCACTAAGGACAGTGCAAAAATAAGGGGAGGGGATTGTAATATCCCCAAGGATGAGCCCCAGTTGTATTTATAAATTGTAAACATGTTTTGTAGCATGGTGAGCCAAGTGTTGATAAGATGGTGGGATGATGTGTTTATTAGGCCGGAGAGCCTAAGTGTTAAAGGACAAGAGCCTGATTTTGTATATGTAACTATGCAGATCATTAATAAAATATAAACATCGTTGCGTGAAAACCAACCACGAAGAAAGAGTGATGGGGGACTAAGATGCCACAAGGTTGGGTAAGGGAGGAGGCTAAATGTGTGGGCCTAGGGGATAAGCTAGGGGGATTACCTCTAAAGGAATAATATTTATTATTAATCCATGAAGGCTAAAGTGGACATGTTCAGTGTTGGGTGTTTTTATCCTAAGTCCTAGGAGAGGCAACGTGTGCAAAAGGAAACACATGCAGCTCGAGGAAGACAAGTGTCAACCTGGGTGCATGCAGTTAAAATATGAAGCGTCAACTGTGTTGGGGGTTCACTTACCATTTTCCATCCTCCGTGAATTGGGTAGAGTCTCTGCAAGTTCCCTCTGCATACCCTCACGCATTCCTAAAAACTGGAACCGTGAAGCCGACCGGTGTATTCCTGTGAATCCCATAGCCTCTATATTCGACCTTTGCAATATTCATGCATGCACTTGAGACCCAAAATCCGTGAACCGTCATGTGTCTTCTGAGGAACCCAACAACTGAGTAATCACCTTAGTTGTGTCGTGTCTTAGCATGGGTTGTTGCCACTTGTAGAGCCATGCCCATGTGTTGTTTCTACTATCATCCCTATGTGAATGAGTGTTGAACCGTTGTTGTTGTCCTGACCTGGCTGGAACTGAGTCAAGGAGTGTGTTGAAGAAGGGGGTTGTCTGGCCCGTGGTAGAAAAGGTGGGTTGTCAGGCTTGCGAGAAACTCTCTCCAAGTAAGAGAGTCTGCTGGGAAGTGGTTTTCTCCCAGAGAGAGTCCAGCACCAGCTACGAAGCTATGAGAATTCCTAATCCGACCTGTTGCTGAGACCCAGAGAGGGAGGTGAAGCAACCGATGGAACGTGCTTGTGAAGGTGTATACTCCCGAGTGGAACATGCATGTGTGGAGTGAGAGTCTATGAGAAGTGTGCGTAAGAAGGCTCCTAGAGAGAATCCTTCTGGTTTCTCTTTGTAGTTTTCCTGTAACCTCATCCTAGTCTAGGATTCACTTTCCCTGGGTGGAGCTTGGTCCCATCTTGGCGGTGACCCACTACTGAGTGTGATGAGCAGCATGGTCTAAGGCTGGGAGGTTCGTGGAAATTCTTCACGTAGTTGGTGGAGTTACTCCAGTTCCAAAGATAACTATCATTATGTGTTTAATTTACATTAAAATGCATGTCTGTGATGCTTGTATCTTTTCTTGTATTCCGTTGAATGTATGAATTAATTTTTATTCTATTAATTTTGTATGTTAGCAGTAATTTTGTGTTTACTCTGTATTGTTTGGTTAAATATCCATATTAAATATATATGTATGAGAATGTTCTGCGTAGTAGCTTTGCCCGGCAATGGGGTTGATGGCCGGGGACATTACAATATGGTATCAGAGCTTTAAAAGGTAATTTAAGGTTGTGTTAGTGGCATTGCCCGACCTATTGGTGGTTGGAGATGTTACAAAATGGTATCAGAGCTTTAAAGACTAAGTTAAAGTTGTGTTAGTGGCATTGCCCGACCGATTGGTGGCTGGAGATGTTACAAATTGGTATCAATTGTTTCTGTAATCTATCTACATATCCTTATCCTTATGCAAGTTATATGTACATTGAATTTGAAAAAAAAAATGAAAAATTTATTTTTTTGACATTTAACTTGTTTTAATTATAAAGTAAGTTCATGAGCATTTACAATTTTTATTTTTAATGAGGATAATTTAAAAATACTTGTTTTCCTATAATCTAACTATATATCCTTATGCAAATGATATGTACATTTTCATCATTTGATTTAATTATAAATGTTTTCCATTCAAGAAGATAAAAAGATAAATTAAAAATAATAATTTTAAGATAAATTAAAAATAATAAATTTTTTTTTTACATTTAACTTGTTTTAATCATATAGTATCATGAGCATTTAGAAGCTTTCTAGCTACATATCCTTTTATATGTACATTTTCATAATTTGATTTAATTATAAAGGTTTCGCATTCAAAAGATAAAAGGTTGAGGGTTGAATGTAAAAGATAATTGTTTTAGTGTATTTCACTAATTTTAGTTTATGTTTCTTTAGATATAGGTCAAAACAATTATGTTTCTTTCGAAATAGGTCAAAAGAAGGTGTAAATATAGGATTTCTTAAATGCAAATTTCAATTTTGAATATGCTCAAATCTAATTTTCAAAATTCAAAATTGAAATTACAAACTACAAAATAAAATTCTGAAATTGCAAAATTAGTATTCAAAAATATCATATTTTAAAAAGTACAAATTTGGATTTCCGTGAATGTGAATATAGAATCTTGATTAGTACATGTTGAATGTGAATATAGAATCTAGTACATGTTTTATTGTTATACGTTTTTCATAACTATATAATTTAATAATAAAGAAAAACTCATTATTATCTTCACTTGACTATTAAAAATATCAAATATTTTTAATAATTAAATATACAAATTTTATATATATATATAATGAATCTCATTATCAATCACACTAAATTTATATCTTTCAAAGATTTTAAAATGTATTTCACATCATGTATACCATGAAAGTTATCAAAAATTGTTTTAATAAATATGTGTCATTTATGCATTCAAATACATTTCACATCATATACACCTTGTAGATCATGAAAATTCACTTAACACATACTTGTCATTTTGTGTGCTTATAATTATTAAGTTTTTTTTAAATAAATTTATTGATTTAACATGTATTTGTCATTTGTATGTTCAAAATTATAATTATTTGAAATTTTACATTTATTTTTTATTGTACATGGATTCTTTTCATTATAGTTTTACCACGTCATAATTCCATACAATTTTGTCCATGTGCATAAAATATAATTATATTAAAAAAATCATGTGTATAAAGTATAAGATTGTAAAGAACTAATTATAATATTTACACTTTCATAATTCAATTTTTACTCTTTCAAATGTGATAATTGTAAAATTGTACACTTTCATTCAATTTTCACACTTTAGAATGTGATACTCACACTTTTAGATCCTATAAATTTTAGGATTATATATCGTTGGTCATGTTATATTTCTTTTAGAGATTTTTTGGAAAGCATATGAATCAATACATCTTTCCAAAAATAACCAATGTTTTATTTTGTAGAAATGTTGCATATGCAAAAAAAATAATTGTAATCGTACATTGTATATATTGAATACTGAATTAATTTTCATTCAATAAGTTGTACTCATTCACATACCAACCATATTATTAAATAATATAAAAATGTCATTCACATATTATACATACAATACACAATGTAAATAAAGAAAAATGTGTAAACATTTATTGAACTATCAAATAAATGTTGAATTTACTAATTAGAAAATTCTTTGTTTATTATGATTAATTTTATATATAGACAATGTAAATAAAGAAAAATGTGTAATCATTTATTGAAACTGTTATCACATGAAGTTGTGAAAGGTCGTATGTGTTTGTTGTTTATACCTAAGTCTGTACTCTTGATTTATCTCTCTCTCTCTCTTTTCTGCACCACCAAGTCCTAGAATATTTTCCTCTACTTGATAAAGTCGTTTTCCCCCTTTGTTGACAACATGGCTTCCCTTGGTGTCTTGCCTGACTAAGTCTCAGCCCGAAGCTTTTTTGTTTTTCTCGAAGAAGGGCGAGTAGTCATCATCGTTTTGTCTTGAATTAATGTTCATTTTGTTTCCTCAGCCCATAGCAAGTCATCCAAGTCCTTGTTTACATAGGAAGCATCCATGAGAACAAAAGCGTAACACTCAAAGTGGTCCATCATGTGCTCAAAGAGAGTAGATGATCGGGTTCATTTTTCAATGGAAGAGATCCCAGGAGCAGTTCAGATCAACAACCCTCAGACATTCGAAATTATAAAGTTGCACGAGGTTTAGCACCGGACAGAAGCCTAGGAATTAAGGATCAAGCGTCGTGTGTCCTTCTTCAGCAAACTGGCAAGATTTACTTCAGATTTTGGGTTTCATGAGTTTTGGGACTTCTCCTCTCTATTTCCTCCGAAGTGTTTTTCCCAGAGTGCATAGATCTCTATCGTGTGTCCGTCTCCAATGGACGGTCATGATTTGCTTCACCATTTCGGGTTTCAAGAGTTTTGGCTCCTCTATTTTTGGTTTCCTTGAGAACACGTTCCCATGGAGTGCATGGATCTCTACCACATGTCCTCCCAGATCCAGTGGCACAAATCTTCTTTAGACTCCAGAGCTTCGACGTTCTCGCTCCCTCCTTGTTTTCAAATTCCCGAAGTGTTTCTACTGTGGAGTTTCAGTTCTTTCGCCACCTGTCCTTTTTGCACTGACACGTGGCACTCATTTCAGGCTAACACATCACTCCGAGAGAGTGTCACTCTAGGATTTTTCCATCCAGAGCAAGCACAGTTCTCCAAAGCCTGGAGCCCCAAAGTTCCAAAATATTTAAATGATAAAAATGGTTTAATCTAGGTTTAATTATTGATAAGCACACACTAATCACTTCGCAAGCTCAACAATACAGGAGTTATATACACTTTTCATTCAAAATCTCCCGAACTCCAAATTGTCGAAGATACTTGGCACCCATCAGTTCTGATGCGTGGTGCTCATATGTTAGAGACATGTGGCATCCATCTAGCGCTGACACATGGCACTCATTTCAAGCATTTTTGGACATGTCTTCAGCCTATTTTCGAGTGACACATGTCACCCATCCTTCCACAACACATCAACACAGTGACATCAGGTCACCACGTCAACTTCGAGAAGTCATTCTCCAGGAAATATTCTTGTTCAGCATCAAAGCTCCCTAGCACCAAAATTGGCACCTCCCCCAAGCATAATCAAAGAGTTTCTAAGGTTGGCAGACACTTCAATATTTAGTGGTGGCGCTAGAGTAATGGGACTGCCGAAACCTTAGGGCGTGATCAGATAATTGTTTGTGGATCATTTCAGTGCCACAAGCTGCGTGGACGTTAAAATCCAAAGGCGAGACGAAATCTTAACCATGGTTTTGTGGGGAGGCTACGTGGCAGAAGAGAGTGCATTTCAGGCCCGAAAGCAGTGTGGGCCTAAACCGCTTGCCGCGACCCCAAAATCATGTGGGCATATAATATCATATACAACAATGACAAGTGGTCTCCCTCTAGTCATCCAGTCGTGCTCCAATCCCGAGGAGGATTCAGTTAATGAGTAGGGACGGGTAGCTGAAACCTCATCTCAGTCCATAAATGGAAAGCATAGAATTATGGATAAGTAGACTAAGTTTTCAGCCCAAGGTTCTACAATGGATGGTTTTTTCTGCAGGCCCATGCTGATCTGAGCTTGCGTATGACAAAAGAATACACACACAGTCTGACAAAAGGTTGCATAGACGTAAATATTTGAACAGGATGGCCAGAGCACACTCCTAGCTATTGTGGACTGATTTGAGTATAAATAGATCAGTTTGAAATTTTGTTAAGGTCATCGAATCGTTGAGCAAAGCTGCCTATTTTGTAATTTTGATGCCATAAATGTTCTCTGGTTATGTACAAGACTTGATACTTTCGCATTAATAGAGGTCATCTTCTTTCACCTCTTTTTTTAAACTATGTTAAAACACTTGTACATGGAGGATCTAGAAGAGGGTTGTGGTTGTATTGTAATGTAGGTTTGATTATAATTTTGTTGTGACCTGTTTTAGTACTTTCTTTTGTTATATTATTTCCCCTTATGCTGAAATGCTCATGCATGGAGGATCCAGATGAGTTGTTGTAGGTGCATGGTATTGGAGGTTTGATTATTATGTTGTTGTGACATATTTCAGTGTTTGAACTTAAGTTTAAGAGTACTCTTATGCCTGCGTTTTTCTTCACCAAGCTGCTTGAAATCCGGATGCCCATGGCAAACTTGTTCACTTTTCTCACTAAGTCTTCCCTCTGCTCACCTTTAACCTTAATCCACTGACTGAAGTTAACGAGGACCTCATTTCACGATGCATTGCTTGTCAAGTTTATGTGTTAAATCATTCTTGTACTGAGCTTTGCCCATTTTACCTCCACTCATAAACCTACCTTCAAATTTTTTTTGATGGGTATTGGTATTATCCTATTGCAGTATAAGGGTGACTCTCAATTCTAACATTCTTGGTGTCGTTGTCGGGGAATGAATTGAAGGCATTTACCTGGGATTGAATGACAAAGAAATTATGATTTTAACGGTGCATCAGAAATCAATAACTTGAAGATTGGAACTTGCACCTGGCGACTCCACTATTTCAGTTATGGCTCCCAAAGGCAGACACATGAGGTCTACTCCACAGTTGCTTATGGAAACATCTGAAGATGACCCATAACATATTATCAAGAAAGGAAAGACCTCTGAAGAAGGGATTTCGACTGTTGTACTAGGTGACTCCGCTAATTTACATGTTTCTTCTTTTAAAACTCTAGTAGCTGCATCTAATTCTCCTTTTATACCATCTGTTGGAGTTTCCAGAAGTTTAGATTTTGAAATATTTCTTGTTGAATTTCCTCCTTCTTATCTTCATTTGGAAGGAGAAAGTTTTGACACCCTTGTTTCCCCTGATATTGTAAAGCGATTTAGACCTGTTAGCACCCTGTAATTTTCCCAAGGTTGTGGGGGAAATCACAAAGGTAACATCAAACTGCTTGGAGTCTAGGATCTAGCCCTCCAAGACTCAAAGAGAGATCTCTTTGTCTTATCTAGATTTGTTTTAATAAATATGTTAGGCTAGTTATAAGGTGCATAATTTGTTTTAGATTTGAGAGGTTTGGCTGAAATTCTGTTTTATAATTCCATTGTGCTATGGGGTCTGTTTATAAAGTAAGGATCAACTCAGATCTAGAAGTAAATGTCTCCATGGGGTGAGATAGTAAAAATTGTTGGATCATCTTAGATTTAGTGTGGATGAATGGGGTGAAAGGGGAGAGATCCATTGAACAGAGGAGAAATTAAGAATTCATTTGCAAAGCTTCAAATGAATAACATAGATATTATTGAAAAATTAGACACAGAGTATGCATACATAAATTATTCTCTATTACTTTCTTTCAATAATAAGAAATGAATGTGCATGAAAGATAATAGGAAAATAACTGAAAATAGAAAGGGAACACACCACCAATGCTTTTATACAAGAATCCTGTAAATGCACTTCTCTATTACTGGTTGATCCTGAAAAAATTACACAATAGCTCGTTGAACTCCCATATCAACCAAAAGAATCCCCTCCCCCATTCTCTATTACAATATATATATATATATATATATATATATATATATATATATAATTGCAATCAAAATATGCTGCTAAGTTTTTAGGAAACAAACTCTTTCTGTAGTAACACTTTTCATAAGTACATATCTAGAACGATTGAAGTCCCGAATTTGAATTAGGTCAACTATTGATTGACTAGTTTTAGATGCTCTGCCACTTGTGCATTTCCTTCTCTTTCTCTACCAGTTATATTTCCATTTTGTGCCTTGATATATGGAAACTAAATTTCCACTTATTTCTTCAAATGCTGAAAACGTGGAGACAATCTCTGATCCCTTAAACTTATGGAATAGCTTCATAACTGATGCCTTGAAATTCTAGATGGTTGACTGGGAATGTGGATCTTTATTACTAACCGATTATCTTCAATATTCATTTAATTTAATATTTGACTTATTGTTCTACCGCCTGTGTCTTTAGCTTCCCTATTATTATGGATTTAATCCATAAAATCAGAGGTTTAATCCACTGTTACTAACACTCTACCACCTACCTGAGTTTTTGCCAAAAATATGGGAAAGACCAATTTGATATTGAGAATATGTGAATTTCATTAATTGGTTGTTGATGTTCTTCTCCTTCATATCTTCCATGCCATATTTAAAATCTTCCATTCAAAACTAAAACTGGCACTTAGTCTCTTCGATGAAATCTACCACCTATAAGGTTAGTTTCCCTCATGCCTTGAGAAGTTAAGAATAATCCTTTTGAATGATAATTCGACAGCTGAAAATCTGGGATTGACTGCTGGTTTCTTGGCTTAAAATCTGTACCAAAACTGAAAATAGAAACCTAGGTGATGAACTCTCAGCAGCTGTGCAAATGCCACTGCTACTAACACTGCCAAATATTTCCACCTCATCCTTTGTGAACTATTATGGTGCCTGGAAAATAAAAACGGATTTGATCATTTGTTGCCTAAGTAACTAGAAATTGTTGCAAGTTCTGAGTAAGAAACCATATTTAATTTCATTGAGAAATGGTTTTGACTATCAAACTTCTCACTTTGAAACTTCATTTCTCATGCCTTAGATTGTGTTGTAGCAATATTGAATGATTGGTTTCAAACTGAAGCTTCATGCCATTCAATTGGCATAGCCTTTATCATGGCCTTTGTGGAAATTCAATGACATCCAGGGCATTGCTTGTGCAAATTTTATCCCCAACACCGAGTATTTGGCGTGATAATATATCTATCAACTGCTCGACTGAAATATGTCGAGAAACCTCATGACGAACCCCATCATCACCTCCTTGAATAAACAGAGAACTCACACTCTTGTTTTCCTGAGTTTAGGAGTATATGCATCAATGCCTTGATGGTCTACTAATGCATTGGGAAAAGAAACAATCCTATTGGGATCTCCTCAGCTTGGCGCTTGACATCGAGCTATAGATCATAAAAAGGATCCTTGTGTGCTTTGTTT
Organism: Picea engelmannii; assembly: GCA_009831015.1. Lineage (NCBI taxonomy): Eukaryota > Viridiplantae > Streptophyta > Pinopsida > Pinales > Pinaceae > Picea > Picea engelmannii. The sequence continues at coordinate 223,191 of ML777336.1, read as the reverse complement.
AAAAGTGACCTGCTGCTTCTTATGATCATATAGTCCAAAAGAAAACTAAACAAACACTGGTCATTCACGTGGTAATTGGGGATCATTTCCAGCTTGTAAATAGAAAAATAAAACATGCTCTAGTCTCGTCTCATCGCAAGACATATCCATTGCATTTGTTGATCTACATCAACAAATTCAAGTGCCTTCTCTTCAACATGACAACCATACATCTGAAGATAAAATATGACCAATTTGCAATTTCTTTTTCATGTTGATCGGCTTGAAGCTCGAAACTTCTGTATTCAACTGTCATCGCAAAACAAAAACCCCAAAGCTGCAAAGAAGGAGAAAATTTGCAAGGATATTGGCTAATGCACGAGTGTATGAACCAGTTTTCTTCATCATTTAATTAATCTGTGTGTTTAAATATTGAATACACCTGCAAGCTGGGAAAACAATGATGAAAACACTTTATGTTTGCTAATGACACCTGTGTAATGTGTTGTTTTCTTTCAACATTTTGCAATTGGCTTTGCATTCCTTCTACATCTTGATTTTGGCGCCAACGAATTCACCTCTACAAAATTTGACATATACAAATGCACATGCGAGTTGGAACAAAAAGATACATGCACGATTTATTGGCTGGCAACTTGCTGCATTTATTCTCCATTGTGCTTTGTTTTGTAATGGGGATATCTCCCACATGTAAGGTGGGGAGTAATACTTAACAGTTTATATACGTCACTATCTGTTTGTTCATTAGACGTGTAGTGCATGGGACATAGTCCCCTTCTCCTCGTGGTTTGGTGTGATGAATGGCGCGCAGGCTTTGACTTGTGTCTTGACATGTTGCGACTGATATATGTCTTGTGTGATTTCAAATGCACGGATCGAGGACTATAGATTGGCCTTCGGGGCCAAAATTTCGGTAAAATATTTACAACCTTGTATAAAGACCCGAGAGCCTTTTTATTTTTTAAGAGGCTCCAAAATTAAATACAAAGCCGAGATTTGGTTATTAAAACAAAAATTTTAAATGCAGAACCACTGCCCTAGCAAAGTCTGAGCCAAAAGCCCTCCTTTTCTTAAACCACATTAAATATGAAGAATTTTTCCCAAACAAAACCTGAAAGACAAGAGGCAATTGATGTCAAAATCCATAACCTGTGATTACATTTATTTTGTGACATATCTAGAGAGGACATCTCATACGAGTGTTTGATAAGTGTAGATGAAATTTTTATCACTTTCTCCTTTTAAATATGCGTCATGACAAATTTGATTTAGGATCTTTTTTAATATGAACTCCCCTTTGCAGTATAAAACATTGTTTTCGACCTACAATCCAAACCAAAATATATAATTTAGCAACGTTGATTTCCCTATAGTTATAGGGTCCTAACAGTGGCTCCATATGGGGATGGAAGCTCCTTTGGAGGTTTCAAGAATCCATAGAACTATGAATTTCGTAGACCAACTGATCATTGGGCTTCCCCCAGACTGTAAACTGAAATCCTGTGACCATTTCCTGTACCTGTTCCAAACTGGAGGGATACAAACCAAACTGAAAATAAAACTATGAAAAACTGAAAAAGAAAGAAGTGCTCATCCTGTTGAGCTTATTGGAACACTCCTACCTACTCTAATCTACTGATAATTTCGTTGTTCTAAATGATACAATTATTACAATGCAGCTAGTCAAGCAATTGATTATATGCATTGACTTCTTGACTATTTATTAAAAACATTAGAGAAACAACTTGAATTTTTGTCCAGAAAACCCAAGCTGTGAAATGTAATGGCGACTGTAGATGGATGTGTACAATGGAACTCAAAATATTCTTCATATAATCAACTACAGGATCCATAAATTCATAATTTATTGATATACCCTTTAGTCTCTCAATGACAAGTTGATCCTGGATGACTTTCTCAATTTCTTCATCAAGGTTGAACCTTGATTCCAACTCTACAATATCAGGCTCATAACCATATTATTCCTCTATCTACAAGTCAAATGGTATAACAATTTCCTCTCTTTTTGGAGGATGAAGACTTTCACAGAACTATTTAGGATATTGGAAATCATATGATTTAATTTGAACGTCCAATAGTTCAAATCCATTTTCTAATCTTTCAACAATTAAATCAAGAAAACAACTTTTACCTTCAGATGTGAGTCAGCTGGATTTCAAACAAAGAAATTCTGATGTTGATAAATGATCATCAATCTGAAATTATGCTAACTCATCCCTCAAAGTTTGTAGCATTTCACTAGATAAAAGGTTGTACACATACCTTGTCATATTGTATCACCTTCAATGCTCTAAAATATGGATTCTTTGGCAGTGAACTCGCTCTGAACTTTTGAATCTCGGGATCTTGAACAATGGGGTCACCAGGTGAATGGTACAGCCTTCCTATGCTTGGCTTTTGTTCACAATCAGAAGTCAAATCTGAACTTGATATACTTTTATGGAGAGCCTGAAAGCTCACTCCCCAGTATGGTCGCCACTATGTTACCACTCTATAATTTGCCCAAGGTTGTGGGGGAAATCACAAAGGTAACATCAAACTGCTTGGAGTCCTGGATCTAGCCCTCCAAGACTTAGAGAGGGCTCTCTCTGTCTGATCTAGCTTTGTTTTAATAAATATGTTAGGCTAGTTATAAGGTGCAAAATTTGTTTTAGATTTGAGAGGTTTGGCTGAAGGACTATTTTAGAATTCCATTGGATTATGGGGTTTGTTTATAAAGTAAGGATCAACTAAAATCTAGAAGTAAATCTCTCCATGGGGCGGGATAGTAAAAATTGTTGGATCGTCTTAGATTTAGTGTGGATGAATGGGGTGAAAAGGGAGAGAACCACTGAACAAAGGAGCAATTAAGAATTCCTTTGCAAAGCTTCAAATGAATAACATAGAGATTATTGAAAAATTAGACACAGAGTATGCATACATAAATTCTGCTCTATTACTTTCTTTCAATAATAAGAAATGAATGTGCATGAAAGATAACATGAAAATAACTGAAAACAGAAAGGGAACACACCACCAACACTTCTACACGAGAATCTTGTCAATGCACTTCTCTATTACTAGTTGATCCTGAAATAATTACACAATAGCTCGTTGGGCTCCCATATCAACCAAAAGAATCCCCTCCCCCATTCTCTATTACAATATATATATATATATATATATATATATATATATATATATAATTGCAATCAAAATCTGCTGCTAAGTTTTTAGGAAACAAAATCTTTCTGTAGTAACAATTGTCATAACATATCCAAAACGATTGAAGTCCTGAATCTGAATTAGTTCAACTATCGATTGAATAGTTTTAGATGCTCTTACACCTGTGCATTTCCTTCTCTTTCTCTACTAGGTATATTTCCATTTTGTGCCTTGATATATGGAAACTAAATTGCCTCTTATTTCTTCGAATGTTGAAAACATGGACACAATCTTCAATCCCTTAAATTTCTGGAATAGATTCATAATGGATGCCTTGAAATGCTAGATGGTTGACTCAGAATGTGGATCTCCAGTACTAGCTGGCTTTCTTCAATATGCATTTAATTTAATATTTGACTTGTTTTTCTACCACCTATGTCTTTAGCTACCCTATTATTATAGATTTAATCCATAAAATCAGAGGTTTGATCCCCTGTTACTAACACTCTGCTACCTGCCTGATTTTTTGCCAAAAATATGGGCAAGACCAATTCAATCCTGAGAATATGTGAATTCCATTAATTGGTTGTTGATGTTCTTCATATTTTCTCAAATCTATCCTTTGTATCTTCCATGCCATATTTAAAATCTTCCATTCAAAAATAAAACTGGCACTCTGTCTCTTCGATGAAATCGGCCACTTGTAAGGTTAGTTTCCCTCATGCCATGAGAAGTTAAGAATAATATTTTTGAATGATAATTCAACACCTGAAAATCTGGGATTGACTGTTGATTTCTTGGCTTAAATTCTGTACCAAAACTAAAAATATAAACCTCTGCCAAGATTACTTATGCTAGTGCTTTTTGACCCTGATTTTTTCCTCTTGTTGAGAGAAAGAAGATCTACCTCCTTGGCTCATATGCAAGATGCAACCATTGAAGTAGAGTCCAATATATTGGCAATTGAAAAACTTAGGAGTAAGACTGATAGAGACAGAAGAAAAGGTAGGTCTTAATCTTCAACTTCTATTTCCTCTACTTCCCACCCTTAAGTGGATGAGTTGACAAAAATGGTAAAATTACTTTCTGGAGAAATGGAGAAATTGAAATTTGAATGAAAGCAGAGCTATAGGAACCCCTAGGATGTTGATAATAGGGGTAACTTCAGAAGACCAAATAATTCCCCTCATATCATCCAAAGAGATCAAAGAAATAAGGACAGGGATGATAAAAAAATCCAATCCCCTCTCCAAAATAACTTGGTTGATGATGAAGAAGGAGAGGAAGAATAAAATGACCCTGAAATCCATTGTCTTGGTGATATCTCTTCATCTCTTCATTTAAACCAATTTGCATATGAATAGTCTCTGATGGATAGTCAACTAAATGAGCTGAGAAAAGGGGAAAGGACCAGTGGCAATCCTAATAGATACAACCTCAGGTCCAAGAAGAAGGAGGGAAAGCTTGAAACTCC
>ML777336.1:197981-210929 GCA_009831015.1 Picea engelmannii | reverse complement strand
CTACAACCAGAAGGAGGCTACAACCCCCAATGTTCTTCGACTACAACCGGAAGGTGGCTACAACCACATGTCCTTGCCCTATCCTGCCACCCTGAAGTAGAAGTAGAATGATGGAACCACTTTCACACTATCACTGTGAGATATACCACTATAAACCTGTACCAATAAATCTAAACCATGCATCAACCATGTATCAACCTATACCTCAACTTGTAATCAACCTGTACCATAAACAAGTGCATCAACCATGTACCAACCTGTAATCAACCTGTACCATAAACAAGTGCGTCCAACCATGTACCAAGTATGTAACAATCATGTGTCAACTACTCATCAACTATGACTCATCAATATGTACCAACATCATCAACTATACACCTCATGTATGTGCGCCAACTCATCAACTACTTATCTCAACCATGTACTCGACATGTACCACAACCAAAATCCCTCATCAATTTCATCATAAAAATCTGATTTGTAGCTCTGTAATAGAACTGGTGTATGTGATCACATTCCTTCAAATCTTTCTTAACTTTAAAAACAAGAGACTAACATTTTCATCAAACTTTTCTTTAGTCTCACATGCCTAGTTTTGGATTAGTCAACAACCCTAACTTGAAGTAATCATAACTTTGAACCTGTAATGTATACAGATCTGAAACTAAAACACAATGTTCTTCGGTATGTTTTATGCAATTCCTCCAAGTGTTACTACTTGGAACCTCTCAGGAAAGGAGTTATAGCAAAAATCGCATACCTTATTGAATTCTGGATTATTCTAGAGAGCAACCTTCTAGAGTGTGCCTTGCACAAAATATTAAATGAAATGATCTAAAAATATTAAACATAATACTACAAACTATACCATAACTAGCACATTTTTTCTCATTGAATTTGGATCTGTTATGAAGAAGTTATGACGTTTTTACCTGAAACACCTGAATTTGACTAGTTTCAGGACTGGCCACAAACCCTATTTTCCACAGAGTGTAACTCACAAAATACAACTGACCACAAGCTGAATTTTGTTCCACAGATACTTGGATATGTTTTCTCACTGTCATAGAAATTTCACGGTCTTAATCATTATAGAAAAAAAGTTATAGCGAAAATGGTGAGATGACCTGTAAATAACATACCCTAGAAAGCACCATCAAAAGAATTTATCCTTCCTTGCATTTCGGCCTTCTTTTATTCACCTTCACTCAGAATTATGGTTTGGATATCCTTGGTTACCTCAGAAACATATAGATATTCAATATGCTCAAGTTTGATTCAAATGAGAGAGCCTTGCCTCTTATTTATACTCTTCAAGTAGCTTCTTTAAAAACATCTTCTAGGTCACTTGGCCCACTTTCCTTATTTTAGGGTTGGGTCCACTTCTAATTTCTCCATTAAATTTATTATTGAAATAATTTATTTTGTATTCACTTTGAATTATAATACACTCATCACTTCACTTTATTATTTACCTTTTAAAATCTCTTAAACCACATTGACTACCTTGACCTTTTGGGGCTTCTAGATGACATATGAGGGTCCTTCAACTTCGTAAGGCCATAAATCTCAAACCGTGAGGAGTTATGTGACGTTCTACATACCACCAGAAATGGAATGACATGTACTATCCATATAGAATATTATTATCTAAAAATATATCATAACTCATATCGTTACCCATCAAACAAACTTGGGTCCATTACCCAAACTTGGGGTCTCCAACTTCTCATGGCCATAACTCTCTAACTGTGAGGAATTATGTGACGTTCCACATACCACCAAAAATGAAATRACAAGCACTATCCATMTAATATATTTTCCCTKACAAAATCACTTTCCTTCATCTCATTATTCCACAATTAAGCATGGGTTCTCTTACTCCACAAAGCGTCTTCCCATGAGGGTTTTCACCATAAGGGGACCACTTTGGAGTTCATCCATATTTACTTCTTATCAACCATGACAAAAAAATAATGAGTCATATTTACATCAAACAATATTGGTTCCATTACCCAAGCCTTTGTGCTACAGGGCTTTCTTCAAGGGTTGACATCAATGACAACCAACCTTAATCAACACATAAAACCCCCATGTAGTGTTTAATATCCATATCCTAGAAGTGAAGGAGATTCTGAAGCCTCCCTCCTCTTTTAGCTTTGAGAATGAGATTCAAAAGATTAAAATCATTGTACCTTTTTTAGAGCTAGTTAAAAATGAGGATTTCAAAAGGTACCTTTCCAAAATGCTGCAACTTGAACCTTCATATCATCCCACAAAACTAGTTAACCTCCAAGATGAAAAACCAACAGTCATACTAAGGCCTTTGGTAGAGGATAGGGATGACTCATCCCCTCCTTTCTATACCTCATTAAACATTCATGATAAATTCCTTCAAAATTGCTTGATGGATTCAGGGGAATCTCACAATCTCATGCCTAAGACTATGATGGATGAGCTTGGGTTGGAGGTTACAAAAACCTACCATGACCTGTACTCATTTGATTCTAGGAAGGTGAAGTTCCTTGGGGTTATTAAAGACCTAGTTGTTTCCTTGTTCCAATTTCCAATGAAGACTGTGGTCATGGATATTGTGGTGGCTGATGTTCCCCCTAAGTTCAGGATGATCTTGTCCAGAGTTTGGATAAAAAGACTACGGGGGACTTTGCATATGGATCTTTCATATACCACTATTCATTTGTTTCGGGGAGAACATAGAAGGCTTTATAGGGAAGCGAAACTTGCTTACATTATCAATGATGAAGCAAATCCAACCAACCACCCCATTTTTGCAATAGACACTAATTTAGGAACCAGTATTTTATAGCTCATTGATGCTCCTCAAACACCTATTAAAATCAAAAATCATCCCACCACCTCTTTTGAAGACCCTCCTCCCAATACCTCTTTTTGGAAAATGTTTTTTGATGGATCCTCTTCTCGAGAAAGAGCTGGTGCTGGGGTATTTTTTATTTCCCCTACCCAAGAGACCATATCTCTGTCTTGCAAGCTTGAATTTGAAACAAGAAACAATGTGGCAGAATATGAGGCTCTTGTCTTGGGCTTGAGAGCTGCCAAAGACATGAAAATTGAAGAACTAGCAGTGTTTGGAGATGTTGATTTGATTGTTCATCAAGCCAGAAATTTGTATTAGACTAAGCACCCCAGGTTAAGGGCCTACAGAAGTGAAGTCTGCGATATGATTGATAGTTTTTTCTTGGATTTTAATATCTCATTTGTTCCAAGAGAGGAGAAAACTATGGAAGATTCCTTTGGATGTCTCAGCAAGTAATTTCAAGGTCCCTTTACCCCCCAAAGCTCAAGTATGAGGTGGAAGTAAAATACATACCTTCTATTCCTAGCAATGCCAAACATTGGAAGGTTTTTGAGGATGATATTGAGATAAAAATATTTCTTGGGACTGTGGATGAATTTTCTGATTTGCATGTTGATCAGAATCATGATACTGAAGAATTCCCTCATGCTGATGTTTTTCTGAATAGAATTTTTGACCCTCATATTGTTTAGGTGTCTAGTAACCATATTCCAAAGGGACTAGTCCCTTTGGAAAGATTGTTTGATAGAAATAAAGTTTTTGTAAAGGTTATACATTCGACTGAAAATGCTGATGTGACTGAATCCAATTTGGGAATGGACAAAGACCCAAAGTATGTCAGATTGTCTATCAGTTTATCAAAGGAACAAAGGGCTGAGTATGTCAAGCTTTTGAAAGAGTTTGTTGATGTGTTTTCATAGAAATATGAATATCTAAGGACATATGAAACCAACATCATTGAACATAAGATCCCTTTGGAAGAAGTGACCAAGCCTTTTAGGCAGAAACTTAGACAGATAAATCCCATGATGTTTCCTATTATGGAAAAAAAAGTGAAAAATGTGTTGGATTCCCAGATCATCACCCCTTTGAGATATTCAGAATGGGTGGCTAACTTGGTGCCTGTGAGGAAGAAAAATGGGAAAATAAGGTTATGTGTTGATTTCAGGAATTTGAACAGGAGCTCCAGAAAAGATAAATACCCCTTGCCAAAGATGGAGCACATTTTGCAGAGAGTGACTAGTTCATCTAGGATGTCTATGATTGATGGCTTCTCTGGCTACAATCAGATCTTTGTCCTACCTAAAGAAAGAGAGAATACAACCTTCACTACTCCTTGGGGAACTTTCATCTATGCTAAAATTTCCTTTGGATTGATGAATGCAGGATCAACCTTCCAACAAGCCATGTACATTGCATTCATTGGGGAGAAAGACAAATTTGTAGTTATCTATCTGGATGAAATTACAATGTTATAAAAATATGATAAAGAGCGTTGTCATCATTTGAAGAAGGTCTTCCCGAAATGCAGAAGGTTTGGTCTCTCTCTCAATCCTAAAAAATCTTTGTTTTCTATGAAGGAAGGAAAATTATTGGGGCATATTGTGTCAGTAGAAGGGGTAAGAATTGATCCAAGCAGAGTAGAGGCCATCCAGACCTTATATTTTCCCAGATCTAAGAAAGAGGCCTAGTCTTTCTTGGGTAAAATAAATTTTATGAGAAGATTCATTTCTAATTTTGTTGAGTTGGTTAAGTATATTACAACCATGCTTAGAAAGGGAAATGAGGTGAAATGGACTATTGAGTCTAGGGATTATTTTGTTCATATAAAAAAGGCCTTGACTGAAGCACTTGTGCTCATCAGCCTTGATTATTCTAAGGAAATTTTGATATTTTCCTTTGCCTCATTTGACACATTGGATTTTGTTCTACTACAGAAAAATATAGAAGGGTTGGAGAAACCTATTTCCTTTTTTAGCTGAGCATTGAGGGATGCTGAAATTGGGTATGATATCATGGAGAAGAAGGCATATGCTTTGGTCAAATCCCTCAAGGCTTTCAAAGTATATGTTCTGCATTCAAATATTGTTGCATATGTCCCTTCATCCTCAGTGAAAGAGATATTGATCCAACCTTACATAGATGGGAAGAGAAAAAAATTGATTACTAAAATTATGGAATTTGACCTTGAAATAAAGCCAACTAAATTGGTGAAAGGCCAAGGTTTGGCCAGGCTACTAGATGAATCAAACTGCAAGGCTTTAGGGTTTAATTTCATGAACATAAACTCACAAAATTAACAAGCTAAGATTGTTGATAAAGATCCCCATGTCATCCTCAATTCGGTAGAATGCACCTGGTACAAGGACATCATATATTTTTTGCAAAAGTTGCGGCCTCCTAATGGTTTGGACAAGAACAAAGTGAGAGATTTGAAACTCAAAGAAATCAAATATTATCTCATTGATCATGTTTTTTATTGGAAGGATCCTCTCGGAGTTCTGTTAATATGTCTAAACCCACAGGAGGTCGAAAAATCTATGACTGATTTTCATGATAGCTTATGTGGGGGACATCATTTCTAGAGGACCACATCTTATAAGATCCTCAGAGATGGGTATTTCTGGCCCAACCTTTTTACATATGTTTGTGCAAATATTAGAGCTTGTGTCAAATGGAAAACGTTTTCTGGAAAGAAGCATCTCAAATTTTTTCCTTTGAAACCTGTGGTGGTTTCTGGACATTTTCAGCAGTGGGGTCTTGACTTCATCAGAGAAATCCATTCAGCCTCAATTGGTCAGCACATGTGGATTTTGACTATCACTGATTATTTCACCAAATGGATAGAATCCATACCTACAAGGAGTTCCTCCCAGAGGGTAAACATGAGCTTCCTTGAAGATATCATGTCCATATTTGGTTGTCCAAGCATGATTGTTGCTGGGAATACTACCTCCTTCAAAGTTGAACCATTAATCAATTTATGTAAGCAGTATGGGATTACATTAATCCATTCTACTCCCTACTACCCCCAAGTAAATGGTTTAGTAGAGTCCTCTAACAAGAGTCTCATAAAGATCATCAAGAAATTGTTAGAAGACAACAAGAAAGCATGGGACTCAAAGATGAAATTTTCCTTATGGGATGATAGAGTTACAACAAAGAGGTCCCTTGGTGTTTCCCCTTTTCAGGTTGTATATGGGGTTGAAGCTATTTTTCCTACTCAACTTATCTTGCCTATAGAAAATTTCCTCCAAAACTACCAAGGAGAGCCTGATGATATGGTCAGGAGGATACATTAGTTGGTAGAAGTACAATAGACCAGGGAGCAATTGCTTGATAAAGTGAAAAATCATCAACATAAAATAAAACGAGCCTTTGACAAGAGGGAAAGCAAGGGAGATTTTCAGCTGGGGAATCTGCTGCGCAAGACAAAGGAAAACATGTTAAGTTTGAAGATTTATGGATTGGTCCCTTCAATATTTATGAGGTATTTTCAAACAACATTTATAAGTTGCATAAATTGGAGGATTCCGAAGTTTTTGGTGGCCCAGTCAATGAGCACTTTCTGAAAAATTATTTTGTTTAAGATGTGATCGACTTTCCACCATTGTTATTAACACTTCATTTTTATTTCTATTTTGAATACGATGTTAAATTTGGTAGCATCGATAGTCATTCTCCAATGAGAGGCCATATGGGCCACCCTGAAGATAGCCAGGGAGATTTGGAGAATCAACCAGTCTTGTGAGGTATTGGAAAAATCCAGGGGGAACATACAACCTCTGTGAGTCAAACCAAAAGTTAGGACGAACGATATGCTATGTGATTCCAATGCAAAAGTTAGGGGGAATGCACAACCTCTGTGAGCATAGACAGTCTAGTGCAAAATGCAGGGGGAACGTACAACCTCTGTGAGCATAGACAGACTAGTGAAAAAGTCAGGGGGAGCCTACAACCTCTATGAGCCTAGTCAAACCTTATGATCCATGAGAAAAACTAAAGGCATCTAGAAAAATTTAGGTTGAATATAAAATTCCTATGAGCTAGAAACAAATGATATTCCTAATATTGCAAATGATATAAATGTATTGATCTAGTGCATTGACATGTGTAACATTATCCACCATGAAGAGAGTTTCAAAATGCCTTGTAAAGAGTCAAGTTGTAACTGAAGTCTTAAGTCTAGTTCTATTTTAGAACTAAAGTGTAATGTTGAGTTGCAACTAAAGTCCCAAGTCTAGTTCTATTTTAGAACTAAAGTGTAATGTTGAGTTGTTACTAAAGTCTTAAGTCTAGTTCTAATTTAGAACTAAAGTGTAATGTTGAGTTGCAACTGAAGTCTTAAGTCTAGTTCTATTTTAGAACTAAAGTGTAATGTTGAATTGCAACTAAAGTATTAAGTCTAGTTCTATTTTCGAACTAAAGCATACCAGTCTCTAGTCTAGTTCTATTTTCGAACTAAAGTGTAATGTTGAGTTGTAACTAGTCTCAATTATGGTTCTAAGTTAGAACTAAAGTATGAAGCTGAGTTATGATTAACTCATGCAAACAAGTTACTATTTTGAGTCTCTCCTCCTCTCCTCTTCAGCCTATATAAGCAAAGGTCGAACCCTCTCTTCAACTAAGTTTTGATATGCAGGTTAAGGGAGAAGAAATAGGAGTATATCAGTGATAAAGAAGCAACATACCAAAGAAACATATCAATGTTGTATATCAATAATAGAGGCAACATATCATAGGTGTATTTCAGTAAGGTCTTTTAGGTCTTTGTCAGGTCAGAGTCATCTTGGCAAGCTCTTTAAGAGAAGAACAATCATGGTGGATATTTGTAAGAGATTTTACATTATTAATGCAATAAAGGAATATCATTTGCTGGGGTTCTTCTACCTGTAATGGGTTTCTCCAGGGTATATGTGTTGTTGATGTGCATGCTTACTTATCTACATAGTTATTTCTATTTGATTATGATTTGTTATTGTTGAAGTGTATTAAGCTAGAATCAAATTATTGAAGAAAATCAAAGAATTAATCCACATAGGAAATCAAGCTCATAATTTAACATGGTATCAGAGCTTAGGGTGTGTTAAACATGTTGAAGTGAAACAAAACGTACACACAAATATAATATAGCTTGATTAAGTTTCCAGTGTGAGGTCCATGGCATCCTCCATTTTAGTCCGGGCCAAGGATAGGCTCAAAGGAGATGCCAACTTCAATGTGTGGAAGCCCCGGATAAAAAATATCTTGTAGGAGCATGATCTTAAGAAGTATGTGACCACAGTGGTGGAGGAACCCACGAATAGTGTAGGAAGAGAGGGATTCAGGAAGAGTCAAGAAAACACCAAGTGAATCATCTTTGACTCAGTCAAAGATAGTATAATGCCTGCAATGACTTCGTTAATGACTACCAAGGAATGTATGGATACCTTGGTGAATCTATATGAGAAACAGGCTCCATGTAAGAAGAGGACACTTAAGCACAAGATTAAGTATTTGAAGATGGATAAAGGTGAATCAGTGGCATCTTTTTGTTCCAGGATAGCCCAGATCAAAGATAAGATTTTGGTCACAGGGGTGATAGTGGACGATGATGATTTAGTGCAGGCCATTTTTGACGGTCTTCCTTCTTCATGGGAGACCTTCTTATCCAGTGTAAGTGGGAGAGAGATTCAACCCACGTTTGAGAGGTTATGGCATGATTTCCTCCGGGAGGAGAGTCACACAGCTAGTAGGATTGAGCCAACGAAAGAAGAGCATTCATCTTCAGCATCAAGATTCAAGGGAAAGAAGGAAGGCACTTTCCAAAAAGGATCTCAGAGGAAGACAAACACCAAAGGTACATTCAAAGGAAAGAATATTGATACATCTAAGATTAAATGATTTAGTTGTAATAAGTTGGGTCATTTTGCTAAATATTGTTGGTTTAGAAAGAAACATCCTAGGAAAGGGAAGCATCATGCCTCAATTGCTCAGGATGATGAATCCAAAAGAAATTAGAAATGTCCTTCTAATGAGAAAGAAAATAGAAAATAATATTACTTGTTTTCTTCCTTATCCATTTCAGTTTTCATGGGGCCAAAAACTTGGTTAGTAGATAGTGGTGCATCAAAGCACATGACAGGGTTCAAGGAGATCCTCTCAGATTTCGAGACAAAATATTTTGTAGAGCAAGTTGGGCTTGGGATGAAAAATGTTACAAGATAGAGGGAGTAGGCTCTATCTCCTTCAGATTGGAATCTGGGGCTAGACTTCATGTTGATGAATTATTATATGTTCCAGTGCTCAAGAAGAATATACTATCAGTTACAACCCTTCAGGACAGGATATTGGGTGATCTTCAAGGAGAGGAAGGCACTACTATGGGCTAAAGGTAGCCACTTAAGTACAACAAAACCCATTGGAACTCACAGTGGAGGACTATGCGTCGTGTTAGGATAGTCGTTTCAGGCATTGGATCATGATGCGACTAGATCCAGTGAGTTGTGGGACAAAAGACCTGGACATCTTCATTACAAAGGTCTTCCAGGTATACAAAACATGGTATGTGTCATGCCCTCTATTTCTCTTAGTAAAAAATAAAATTTGTAAGGGATGCATGCTAGGTAAAAATATAAAGAAAAAATTTCCTAGTAGTGACACAAGAACTCATGGCATCTTAGATCTGGTTCATTCTGATGTATGTGGTCCCATGTCATTTGCCTCACTCAGTGGTTGTTTGTATTATGTCATTTTTATTGACGATTACTCAAGAAAATGTTGGATATATTTTCTTAAAGCTAAAAGTGACACATCTGATAAATTCAAAGAGTATAAAGCCTTTATTGAAAAGAAGACAGGGAAACACATCAGAATCCTGAGAATAGACTATGGATGAGAGTTTGAATCTCTTCAGTTTGAGGATTTATGCAAGTCAACAGGAATCAAGAGACAGTTGACTGTGCCATATAACCCTCAACAAAATGGAGTTGTTGAGAGGAAAAATAGGACAATTTGTGAGGCAATGAAAGCAATGATGTTTGACCAGGATCTGCCAAATTATTTATGGGCAGAAGCTACCTCCACTACCATGTATATTCAGAATAGGTGTCCACATGCTATATTGAAGGATAAGACTCTTGAAGAGGTCTTCTCATGGATCAAACCTAAAGTAGGACATCTAAGGATATTTGGGTGTCATGTGTATATTCATGTCCCTAAGGAAAATAGGACAAAGATGGAACCCTTAGGAAAGAAAGGGGTTTTTGTGGGGTACAGTGAGAACTCCAAGGCTTACAGGATTTATCTACCAGGTCAGAGGAAAATAGAGGTAAGCAAAGATGTGACTTTCCATGAGGAAGTTTCATTTAAGAAATCCAGAGAGTTTCAACAGGAATCAGAAGTAGTTCAACTAGCTTCACCTTCTTCTGAAATTGAAGATTCAGATGATCAGAGGGAGGAACCTTGTGAAGGGCCAAGTAATGATCCCCTAGAACCTACTGAAGTGTTATAAAGAAATATTTAAGAACCTCTAGCCAAAAGGAAGCCAGGGTGGCTTAAAGAAATAATGCAGGAAGCAGAAAGGATAGTTGCTCCCAAAGGAAATTTCAGGGAAAGGAAGAGGCCTCATAGGTTTGGAGGCTATTTTGCACTGATGAGCATAATTAGTGATGCCAAACCTTCTTCATTTGAAGAAGCAAATAAATTACAAGTATGGAAGGATTCCATGCTTGAGGAATACATGTCTATTATAAAGAATGATGTTTGGGACATTGTGTCGAGGCCAAAACACAAATCAATGGTTTATTGCAAATGGATATATAAGATCAAACATGCAGTTGATGGAAGTGTGGAACTGCATAACAAAGGAAGTCATGTATGCAAGATAAGGAAGGCCTTGTATGGTATTAAGCAGGCTCCCAGAGTTTGGTATGACAGGATTGATGGCTTTCTTAAAATCCTAGGCTTTCAGAAAAGTCATGTTGATGCAAATATGTACTTCAAGGTAAGAGGTAACCAACATGTTATACTAATCATGTATGTTGATGATATCTTTCTAACATGAGATGAAGGGATAATATCCTGGTGTAAGAATGAGATAACCTCATAATTCGAGATGAAAGACTTAGGCTTGATGCATTACTTCCTAGGATTGGAAGTATGGCAAAGACTGGGCGAGATATTTCTGGCATATGGAAAATACACAATGGATGTACTAAAGAGGTTTGGTATGATGGATTTCAAATCCATGTCTACTCTGATGATTACCAACCTGAGGAAGCTGCTTGATTCTGATATAGGTTCAGATTTGGTGGATCCCACCATGTATAGGCAGCTGATTGGATCAATGATGTACATGATCCACACTAGGCCAGATATATGATATGCAGTGATTGCAATGAATCATTTCATGACTGAACAAAGATAAAGAAACTGGGTGGAAACAAAGAACATTTTGAGATATCTCAGAGGAACCATTACTTATGCTCTGAGATATACATCTAGTGGTGGTTTATTTCTACATGGGTATGCAGATGCATACTGGGAAGGAAGCCTTGTGGATCGAAAGAGTACTTCTGGACACTTCTTCAGTTTAGGATCCGCTATGATCTCTTGGTCAAGCCGAAAGCATGGATCCATTGCACATAGTACAACAGAGGTAGAGTACATTGCAGCAAGTGATGCTATCAAGGAAGCAGTATGGCTCAGAAAGTTGATTTATGGGTTGCTTGTTGACAAGCTCGAGACGACGGTGGTTCACTGTGATAATCAAGGTTGCATAAAATAGACAGAGAACCCGTTATTTCATGATAGGTCAAAACATATTGACATGAGGTACCACTACATCCGAGACTTGGTCTAGAGAAAAAATGTATAGTTACAGTACATAGCCACAAGCGAGCATGTAGTTGATATCGTGACCAAACCTCTGACCTTGGGACAGTTTGTGCAATTGAGAGACAAGCTTGGCGTGGCTGAGAATGATTCTTTCACTAAGAGGGAGTGTTAAATTTGGCAGCATCGACAGTCATTCTCCAATGAGAGGCCATATGGGCCACCCTGAGGCTAGCTAGGGAGATTTGGAAAATCAACCAGTCTTGTGAGGTATTGACAAAATCTAGGGGGAACGTACAACTTCTGTGAGTCAAACCAAAATTCAGGACGAACAAGATGCTATGTGAGACTAATGCAAAATTTAGGGGGAACGTACAACCTTTATGAGCATAGATAGTCTATTGCAAAAGTCAGGGGGAATGTACAACCTCTGTGAGAATAGAAAAACTAGTGAAAAAGTCAGGGGGAACATACAACCTCTGTGAGCCTAGTCAAACCTTTTGAGCCATGAAAAAAATTCAAGGAATCTAACAAAAGTTAGGTTGAATATAAAATTCCTATGAGCTAGAAAAAAACGATATTCCTAATAATGAAAATAATATAAATGTATTGATCTAGTGCGTTGGCACGTGTAACATTATCTACCATGAAGAGAATTTCAAATTGCCTTGCAAAGATTCAAGTTGTAACTAAAGTCTTAAGTCTAGCTCTATTTTAGAACTAAAGTGTAATGTTGAGTTGCAACTAAAGTCTCAAGTCTAGTTCTATTTTAGAACTAAAGTGTAATGTTGAGTTGCAACTAAAGTCTTAAGTCTAGTTCTAATTTAGAACTAAAGTGTAATGTTGAGTTGCAACTGAAGTCTTAAGTCTAGTTCTATTTTAGAACTAAAGTGTAATGTTGAGTTGCAGCTAAATTCTTAAGTCTAGTTCTATTTTCAAACTAAAGCAACAAGTCTCAAGTCTATTTCTATTTTCGAATTAAAGTGTAATGCTGAGTTGTAACCAGTCTCAAGTCTAGTTCTAAGTTCGAACTAAAGTATGTAGCTGAGTTATGATTAACTCATACAAACAAGTTACTATTTCGAGTCTCTCCTCTTCTCCTCTTCAGCCTATATAAGCAGAGGTTGAACTCTCTCTTCAACACAGTTTTGATATGCAGCTTAAGGGAGAAGAAATAGAGGAGTATATTGGTGATAAAGAGGCAGCATACCAAAGCAACATATCAATGTTGTATATCAACAATAGAGGCAACATATCAGAGGTGTATTTCAGCAAGGTCTTTTAGGTCTTTGTCAGGT
>ML777336.1:166722-190088 GCA_009831015.1 Picea engelmannii | reverse complement strand
TATGCATTGCTTGTCCAGTTTTTGTGTTAAATCATTTGTGTACTGAGCTTTGTCCATTTGACCTCCACTCATAAACCTACCTCCACAAACATTTTGATGGCTACTAGGCTTATCCTCTTGCAGTCTGAGGGTGATTGTCAGTGATAACAGAAGCTATCAAATAAATGTTGAATTTACTAATTAGAAAATTCTTTGTTCATTATGATTAATTTCATATCATATAGTTGAAACGTACCCTTTTTCCCAAGTACCTCAACAAGTTTTTAAGACAATTTAAATTTTTTTTATACCATATTAAATAATACAAGAAACAATGCAAACACATGCAATAATCAAGATTCACATAAGCATTCACGAGTCAATAATGGATACACTAAATATTCAAAAATACATACATTATACAACATTAAACAATACATAGCACATCTTATATATATATATATATATATATATATATATATATATATATATGATGGTCAACTATTTCTTGAAAATAAGTTCTCTCTCTCTATATATAGAGAGAGAACTTATTTTCAAGAAATAGTTGACCATCCTTATCCTTTGTTACACATTAACTCTTTACAATAGGTCACCCTCGAGCTGAGACTATGAATATACAATATGGGTCTGTAAGTTGATTCTAATTTCACACATCAGTCGGCTATCAAGCTCTCACAGTTTCCTCAACCACACAACAATTCCCAACTTACCAGCTCCATTTCCCCCTCTTGTTGAACAACCTAAAGAAATGAACTCCCTTCTATGAAATGTAGCCCCTTAGGTTGTTCAACTTATTTGTAGGGCTCCAATGCGACATGACAATAAATATTGATGTTGGAAATTCCATGGATTCTCAGCTGTGGAAATTTCTTTCACAACTGCCATTATTCCCATGAAGACAACTGCCATCATTCCCATGCACAAAGCCATTAATTTTCTTGCTCGAATAACAAGTAGATACCTAAACCAACTAGCAATGGCTCTCTATCTACATGGTTTTCATTTACATGGAAAAAACCAAAAACAAAAATAACTAAGAATAATAGAGGAACGACTGAAGAATGAGTGAGGAACCCTCAACAACCAAAATCATAGTTTATATAATTACACGTAAGTACTTTTCTAAATTAATTCCAAAATGAATTTAATAAATATTATAATTATTGACTTAACCCCTTGTGAAATGATAACCCCTGTAACTCTATCCTCCATTTTGCAATATATTTTTATTGTTAATATTCAATGTTCTTACATTGCTAAGTTTTTTATCCTTTCATCATATAAATAAAATATATTACTAATTTATAAAGATCAAAACTAAGTATTATAATAGTGATCCATTCTTCTAACACAACTAACTTAATATTATATCTTGTCCCTACATGATTTTAGAATATCAATTTTGTTAAGATGAACATATAAATTTGTGGTCTTCTCTAGGATCATACCTTATTTCAATTTAATAAGGACCAAGATCATGAAGCATATCCTCATTCTCATGGTCCATGGAAGGGGACTCAAGTTAGCAGCAATAAACACGATGGGTTAATTCACGAGTATATAAATCAAACAATAGTGCTTTCACTTGAACATTAAATATGGATTTTTTCCTAATATTTAGGTAATATGATTTTTTTCCTACTATATTCCCTATGGCTTTTGGGAAACGATGTGAAAGGTGGAGGACCCTACACAATGTGAACCTGTACTATCATCCTATGTAATTTTACCCTTTCCTATAGGTGTCTTTCACTTATCAACCTGTAGCCATATTCAACAAATACTAAACAAACTAAACCATAAAATAATAAATTAGTGAAATGCAAAATATTCAACAAATACTAAACAAACTAAACCATAAAATAATGAATCGGTGAAATGCAAAATAAACGAGAAGACGCACATTACGATTACCTATTATAGTCTACGAGAAAGTAGATATTTATAGATCATGACAAATTCAAATGTATTATTGTCCTTCGTCTTCATGAAATAATGTTTTTTTGGTTTATTTTTGTTTTTGTGTGGATATATRGGGAGGGGGAGAGTGTAATTTGSATTCCGGTTAATATGAGGATTTTTCATGAAAGGATCACAARCCACATTATATGGCTAATGTTTCAAATATAAAAAAGGGTTCGAATTTTAATAAAAGGAAGTTAATATCATGAGTCAAATATATCAAGTTTTCCATTACCACGCACCTAATATTAAATGGTTTTTGGTGTTTGAACTTATTAAAAAAACACAAAATTAATTAGAATAAGTAATTAGAATAACTATACAGGTTAATGTGATGCTAATAAATATTATTTTATAAGATTTAATAATTAGTATGTCATTACTATGCATTTGATATTAAATRGTTTTTGGTGTTTGAAATTATTAAAAAAAACATAAAAGTAATTAGAATAATTACGTATGTTAATGTTGTGGATGCTAACAAATATTATTTTATAAGATTTAATGTTATTGATTAGCTCATGATTTATTCAAAGTATAGTTTATTGATAATAATTTCCCTTCACTTATTGTTTTTATTCCATATATTACAATCTAGTTTTCATTGTTCTCCTCGAACACATAATTGTGCTTCTTTTTTTTGTTCTTTGCATTACAACAAAAACATCAATTGAAATCGAAAGAGGTTTTAGTTGAACAACTTCTCCTTAATCTATTTTTAATGGAGGTTTCTAATGAAGGCTAGTGTGAATATGTTTTTATCTAGTTTTACTAAACAATCATTATAATATGAATTGCAGCAATGCTCCATGACAACAAGCACATAAAAGCAATAACATGCTAAGAATACGTCAATGTTCCACTTTGGTAAAGGTGCATAGATGCTCTCATTGGTATAGGTGCATAAATGTTTGCAGAATAATGCACATCAATGTGCCAAGAACACATCAATACAATAGTGATCCACTTTTATCTATGTGCACTTGTAATTGACATTGGTCATGGAGCACTAGTTCTTTATAACTCATGTGCAGTAGAGCTCCAATGACCAAACAATACACCAATGCTCCATTTTGTTTGAAATCATTGATCGCCCCTAGTGGTATGAGCACACCAACAGTCCTCTTTGGTATGGGATCATTGATGTGCCTAATAGTATTGAAGAACCAAACAATACTTCTCATTTCCTTTATGTTATTAAAAAAGGTACGAAAACCTCAATATGACTCTTAAAAAGAGGAAAAAGTGAGGGTTTCTTTCATTTCTTCATTTCGTGAAAGGGAAGAGGAAGTGCTTCTACAATAGAATGAAATAAAAATTTCCATGAATGTAGGGAATGAAGTGTTTCGTTGTCATTATTTTATTTCTTCCCATTATTGATTTCAATTTTTTTATTTCCTTTTCTCACTAATCTTCCTAATTTCTTAGCTAGTTTTGTAATTTTTTGTCGATGGTTTGAGGGTTTTTCCTCTATTTTGTAGGTTAATGGAGTATTTTTTAAGGTTTTTACTTCAATGAATATGGCTAGTGGATGAGGGGATGAGGGATATATCGATAAAGAAAGGGGTACATTTTTATGTATCATGAATGCACATACATAGGGGTTTTCACTTCCCTTTATTTGTAAGTTCAAAAGGTTTCTCTAAATAGAAAAATGTTCTTCCATAATTATCTTGGAGCATTGATGCTCCTCATAGTTATGGAGGCATGGTATTCCTCTTTGTCATGGAAGCATTGACACTCCTTTTTGGTAAGTGAAGATCGATTATTGTGACTCCCATTGGGTCATAACATCGTTGCTCCTAATATATTGAAGAACTAAAAAATAATTCATATTTAATTTTTATCTAACATATTAAAGGTGGTATAAAAAACTACAATGTGACTTCAAAGAGGAAAAAGTGAGGGTTTTATTCATTTCAACTCTTCATGTGAGAGAAGAGTAAGAGGAATTATTTCTACATGAAGATGAAATACAAATAACCATGAATGCATGGAAAGACAAAGAGTATTACAACAAAAAAGTTTCCCTCTTCATTATTTATTTTATCCCCCCATATTGATTATATCTTTGTTATATTCTATTTATTGGTAATGTTTATAATTTCTTCAATGTTTTTATTAGTCATTTTTTCTATTTTTGAGGATAATGTTGGATTTACTTTCATGTCTTACATCAATGTATATGGTTAGAAAAAGAGGGATAATTTCAACCAATAAAGAGGTACATTTTTTGTATTATAGATGGATATACATAGTAGTTTTTGCCTCCTTTTTTTTTCACATTCATGAGGTTTCTCTGAGCAAAACAATGTTCTTCTCTAGTGATCTTGGAGAATCAATGCTCATCTTGGGTATGTAAGCAATGGTGCTTCTGTTTAGTACAAAAGCATTATTGTTTATCCTAGGTATGGAAGCACTAGTGTTTCACTTTCATGTGGAAGGGCTAGTTCTCTTCTTTGGTAAAATGAAAGAAATGGTCCTCGTAGTAAACAAAAGCACATACCAATCAATTATATTTTTTTAACTCATTAAAAGTGATGGGAAAACTGCAATATGACTATTAAAAAATGAAAAAGTGAGGGTTTGTTTCATTTCTACATTTCACATCAGAGAAGAGGAAGAGAAGTTGCTCCTACATGAGGAATACACATAATATTGAATGAAGCATGGGGACCCTCTTTCTCCCTCTTCATTATTTATTTTGTTCTCATTATTTTTTTTATTTATGTTTTTTTTCCATTTATCTATATCACTCCTTATTATTTATTGGTTTGAGGGTTTTTCCGTTCATTTTCAAGTTAATGTATTTGTTTTAGTTTTTTATGTCAATGAATATGGACAACAAATGAGGGGCAAGTTTGACCTTGAAAGGGTCACATTTCCTTGGAACATGGGTGCATGTTCCATGCATGCTGAAATGAGTTTTCACCCCTATTTATTTTCAATTTCACAATATTTCTTTCACTTATGTTGTGTTCTTCTTGGTTGTAATGACCTCGCCATTACGACAACAAAAGAGACACATTTTTTATTTTATTTTTCCTACATTTAAAACATCACAATAAACAGTCAACGTCTTTGACACATCATTCACATATAATAACGACACAATAATAATGCGTTAATAATCCAATAAAACACATTTCTGACAGATCGTCACCGTGAACAATGACAAGCACATCAATGTATTAACATATTAATTAGCAGCATCCCAACATCATTGCATTCTTCAGTCCATCAATCCTATATCATTAACCAAGGTGCAAGGGTAACCATCATCATATCAATCATACATCAATAGTTAAATAATCACTGCGCGAGAGAGCAACCAATTCCAGAACATTCACAAGACAACTTAATTAATGCGTGAGAGAAAACTAGTTACTAATCAATCATGCCACAACATAATTTAATGCGTAGTGGTCAACACAATTCGACATATATTCCACGACGAGCGAGAAATATAATATCTAAACAATCATTTGTTACAACACATTTTCATGGCGCCAGAAGTAAATAACCAACAACCATTCATTATATTGACTTTTCAACATGCGCAAGAAGAGAAATCTAAGCATTACACAATACATCATTCAACACCTTAAATTTTCATGCGCACAAGAGATAAACTAGGTTTAAAACCATCAATCAAGAATAAACTAATTAAACTAAATAACTAAACATTTGAAACTATCATTCCATACATTAAATTTCCATGCGCGCAAGAAATAAACTAAATCTAAAAAAGCATGCATCACCGTCATTTATTGCACAAGAGTACCCAAGCCTTTTTATTCCAAGACACAAAGATATCTAATCTCGTAATTGATCATACTTAACAATGATTAGAAGGAGCTAAGTAAATCTAAAAATCTTTAACTATCTTTATGACATACAATTTGTTTGCGCAAGAGATCCGAAAAATCTATAACCATCGTACATTACATAAAAATCATATGCACAACTTTATCTTGTATACAACTAATCTCCACCAAATTTATCTTGTAATTAAACTAACCTCCACCAACTAAGAGCTAAGTTCAAATCTAAGGGCTTCCCAAATGAAGGACAAGAAGCAATTTCAATGTTTTATTAACAACACAACTAGTAATTATTCCAACACTTTTTCATGGCAGTTACTCATAATATTTAGGTTAGATTCTTATTGAAACCTACAAGCTCGCATAATTTTTCTTTTAAACCTTTCCATTATATTGACCACATATAAAATTAAATTTAAATTTAAATGGAGCATATTTAGTTAGAGAACATAGAAATGCAAGTTTATTTTTTTAAATGAAAATCAATACTATGCAAATTGTAGTTGGTGACACTGATCTTATTAATGACGTAGCCTCTAATTAATATGAAGGGATTCTTTATATCAAGAGCATACCTTGAATACGTTACTTACAACAATATGGCTTTTTACAGTTTCATAATATGATGTATAAAAAAAATATTGCTCGAGAATAAAAGATCCGTTATAACTCTATTAAAAAACATACAACCACTAGGTAAAAGGACGAGTTGCGTGGGTTTACTCCACCCAGAACGCAGGGAAGGGAATTCAATGACATTGCAGAGAGAAGCACACGAAAACGTGGGGAATGAAGAAAGCCTGGGTCTGGGAGCAAGCCTCCCAGCGCAGAGGTATCAAGGTTGATTCTCTGTAACCACAACTTTGAACGTTGGGCCAAACCAGAATGGAATGCTGACGCAAAAGCGACAAATGACACGAGAAGCCCAAGGGAACTCGTAGAACATAAAATAACTCAGCAAAAGAAGCGCAGATGTACAAGAGACAGGTAGATCCAAAGGAAAAAGACACGCAAATTGTCAAAAACGTTGAGGGCAAGCATGAATACACAAAGGCAATTCGTTTGTGATGGGTGAATTTAAGAACTGGGAACTGGGTAAGGAGCCAAATAAGGAAAACGTCATGTCTCCTTCAATCAGGCATGGACTGGGAAGAAGGTGTTCCAAACGCAATCAAGGTGAAACAAATACTTAAAATGCGGAGCATAAGTTTACTGTGGGAAGGGTCGTAAAAATGCAATCAAGTTGAGAAATTTGCAAAAATTAGGAAAAATCCCAACCCTTTTTCCAATTTTATAAGATTGCCTCAATGGGTCCATCATCAAGAGAGAAAAGAGTAGGTCTAACCAAAACATATAGGTAGAGATGATGATGAGGTATTCCTATTGGGAATTCAATTTCATTCCAACATTCAAGAATGCAATAACACTATCATAATATCATTTAAATAATACACAATATTACACGCAACTTAAGCGCACAAGTCTTCTTCGTTTCAGATCTAATACAAAACAAATTACCCACTACATTTCCAGAGATCCATTAAAATTTTCATCCACAACTAACCTATACATAGAATTTAAATAATTACAAGTGCAAATTTAACATGCGTACCGTAACCGAAGTCGAAGTCGAAGAATCCGAAGTGGTTGTCCTATGCTTGGGCCGTAACCGAAGTCGAAGTCGAAGAATCCGAAGTGGTTGTCCTATGCTTGGGCTTAGTCCAACTCCTGCTTGCTCAGCACTGAGACCTCACCGATACCTTCCATCCAACGCTAAGGGTACTCTTCTTCCCCCTGAGCCCCCCAAGCCACAAAGGGGTCACACACACAAACCAAAGAAAGCTATCTCCGAGCTCGCCTCGCAAGGTCGAGCTACCACTCTTTATTTGAGTTGGGTATCCCAACTCCCACAAGAAAAAGTAGTCAAGAGAAAAAAATGTAGCAGCATAACCTTATGGATACGAGACATGACAATTTCCCCTCTTTTGTCATTTCTTTTATAGAGTTCTTTTTAGTGACACTTCTATTTGCACATTAAATTTGTTTTATTAAAAATTAATTATGTAATATTCTCTTTCGTACACTTGTCACCTAATCCCTTAGTTGCGTTAATTTTAGGAAAGTTCTCTAGACTAGATTCCTTTCTATGTTCCACATTCCTTTTGCATTTAATTTCCCCCTTTTGTCTAAGTTTGAATTTAACAAGTTTTGCACATAAACAACAATTAAATTTTTTTGATAATTTATTTCTCCTTTAAGTTATAAATTTGATTTTTCTTCATCCCCCTTTATTAATTGATTAATTAATTTTTAGTCCTCGTACCCTATTTAGACCTAGGCTTCAATTTCAACTAGGCTTAGAAAAAAAAATCAGGGATATTTTATAATTAAAATACTTTAATCAAACCTAATTATTTTAAGGCTGACCATGTCAAAGTAAGATATTGTTTTCTAGACACCTAGGTTCATTGAATCACCTTTGTTTACAAACCGTGACGTTCCCTTCAAGACACACTGTGTGCTTCAAGGGTGTTACTCGCTCTTATTCATATTTCATTTATGCGACGTGCCCTTCAAGATCATTACGTGCTCTAAGGGTGCCACTCGCCTTTTGAATGATTTTGGTAGACATCCAACCCTTGGAGTCAATACTCTATGAGGCGATCATGTAGGAGACTAAGGGCCTCTAAGGAATAAGAACTTTGCCTTATTGCGTGCCCCTTAAATCTTTGTGAGTGACTATCTCAGTCTACTCTCACGACAACATGGATCTCTCAGACTAGGTAATCATTAACCTACAATCTGAGCCACGATGGGAGTTTTAGTAGGGTGTGGCACGACTTTTACCACACATCTCCCTTAATATCTCTAGTTGTTGTGCATGAACCCTTTACTCCAAATGTGAGTTTGATTAGCAAGCTATCGTCAGTCTTCATCCGTCAACGAAACATGCCAGCGATCCATAAACAACATCATAATATACCAGTCATATGTCACATATGTAATAACAAAAATACTCAAACCATAAATAGTCCACTGCCTAACTCGATCCACAATCCAAGGAGGTCCATCGATGCCACTAGCATCCTCAATCTGTCAAGAGTCTTGCACACTCAAGAGAAACCAATCAATAACACTCGTCGACACATATATAATCAAATAACATATCATCATATCCACAACATCATCATAATTCATAAGAGAAACAGTCAATCATATAATGAACCAAATCACTTGCACGCAAGTGTCCTCAAAGAATAAGTCACATCAGGTGCGTGCAAGAGAGAGATGTTACATTGGTTCTCTTGGAGTTCCAATGCTCCCGTTTATATGGGAGCATTGGTGCTCTGTCTTGAATAACCAAAGCCAGTAGTGTTCTTCTTTAGTATAAGGGCATTGATTCTCCCTTTTAGGCATACTACCTCTAGTATATGAGGGGTTTTGATTACTTTTTGTCAAACATGTTTCATGTATCAACTTAATGGTTTTGTAATTACAATATATTCAATCATCAAATGGTTTGTGTGCTTTAGCATTTACAATGGTTTGTATGACTGGTTTCACTACCGTTCTTATATTGTAAAAATTAACATTTCAATATTATTAATTATTGTACATTTTCATAATAACATTTTCTATTTAGTTCTAACACCTTGTTTATCAATACATATAAATAACAAATCCATGTCAGATACATATAAATAACAAATCCATGACAAAAATTAATGACTTCATTAACAAAAATTAAGTAGTTAGATGCCTCTACCACCAAACTTTTCATTCTAAATGCGTGAAGGAAACCATGAAATCCCTTAAAATGGATTTAGTAAGTTATATATGCAATCCACTTCATATATGTGATTGAACCCACCATAAACCTTTCTAATATACGATAAATTCAAACCAGAACAAAGTTATTACTTTATTAAAGTTAATAAGGTACACATAATACTCAATGAAACATAATGATGCACAAAGGGATTAAAGTTATTTGTTAATCGATCCATTCTCTCCTATAGTAATTGTATCTCACACTATGCACACAAAAAAATAAAATGAGAGGAGGGGGAATTCAAATATACGGTTAGTGACAAAAAAAATAAAATGAGAGGAGGGAGAGTTCAAATATACGGTTAAAATGAGAGGAGGGGGAATTCAAATATACGGTTAGTGACAAAAAAAAATAAAATGAGAGGAGGGAGAATTCAAATATACGGTTAGTGACTGTAGGTGATGCATGGAAATGCATTCCCAAACATGAGACAATTTTCCTTCGAAGGAAAAAACAAATTATGGTTTTATTTGAAGAGGTATTATATTAAAATAAAAAAACGGAAAAATAGCCTTTCATTCATTTCCAAAAGGTGTTTCTCCTTTAATAGATTAGGTATAAAGAGAAGGGTGATTTGCACAATATACTAAAGATAAAGAGAAGGGTGATTTGGACAATATACTAAAGATAAATATAAAGTAACCAATTAGATACATATGATGAAAACAATGAATCCATGTTAAAAGAGAATTAGATACATACGATGAAAACAATGAATCCATGTTAAAAGAGAAGGTGATTTGGAATATGAATATAAATATAAATATAAATATAAATATAAATATATATTTATATGATGAAAATAATGAATCCAATGTGGGTGGGTGGTTATTTACCAAGGTTTAGATTAGGATATTTGTAAGGTATCATGTATATTATATTAGTAAAGAAGAGAAATAACGTAGAAAATAACACCGAGATAACAATAAAATACAAAAATATTGCAGAGATAATAACGAAACAACAAATTATATGGAATCATAACACCAAAATTATACCTTTATTGATAGGAAACAAGGTTCACTTGCCTCTTCGAGGGGGCAACCTCCAGCAGAGCAGAGCTCTATTACAATAATTCTTCAAGTCAAAACTTCTCATACCCTCTACTCCTATTTATACTAAATCTATCTACCCAAAAGAACAATCTATAGGAAGATCCTTCTAGAAGGAGAATCTTCTATTAGGTCTTCTTACATTTGACTTATTCCTCCTTATTGCTAGGCTTTATTAATATTGACCTTTATTACATGGAAATATATTATTCTACCCACTTGAGGGGTTAGGTAGGTTAGGTCCCTAACAATATTGTTTAGAGATATTGCAAAGTTCTAGTTATAACATATATACTGATAGGGAATAATGATGCACTAAGGGGCCATGTGATAGAGACCTAGAAATGTCATTCATGAGGTTAGAAACCACCAATCAAATAGGTTAGTTTTAGATAGAAACATACTCAATAGATTAGTGTGTCCACATTTACATAGTTTAGGAGTCAAAAGAAACGTCCTAAGAGAGCCATTATACATATGGAGATCCATATTTTTAGAGGGATTTCCTACATGTAGAAAGAGATGTTAGTTATGGGTAGATCCAAACCACTATTGATGATTTGGGTAATGTCCATAGGATTCATTCATAAGTGTAAAACTACGAAGTTGAGAATCAATAGATAATGCTCTAGAGAATGGGTAAAATTAATGGTATATGTATTTCATTATTGATAGATAAATGAGTAACAAAATTTTTTGTTTCATATAATGTACGTTATCTATATGTACGATGATGGAAATTAGTCAAGGATATTTTAATCAAGTCAAAATGGATTCTACTATAAAACAAGGGGTAGTGGAGTTGGTTAAGAACTTTTAAGTGGACATTTAGCTATGTGTTACCCAAGTGTTAATAAATGTTACCACCTTTGGATCCTATGATATTATAATAAGTATGGATTGGTTAGAATCCCATGAGGCAATGCTACATTTTATGAGTAAAAATATTTATTTTATAAATGAATTAGGAAATAAAAGAATTTTAGCAGGGGCTAATAGAGGAGTGTATTTGATATTTCTTTCAATGTAGTTATTGAAGAAAGGTCTTAGGATTTTTTTATATGTTTCTAGAATATTTATAGGGACTACCTCCAAAGAAGGAGTTGGAGTTTGTTATTGAATTCACACTAGGAACCACACCTATTGCAAAGACTCGTTATTGCATGACAACCTTGAAATTGAAAAAGTTGTATATGTTTCTCTATGAATTGTTGGATTTGGAATTTATTCATCCCATTGTATGAGGATGTTACATGCCAAACAATGCAAGGTAATTTTTGGGTACTAGTTTTCTACATAGGCCATAAATTGTTGCTCAGAGATCAGATTGAGATACAAGAGAAGTATATAGAAACATATTGAGGCATATAATATGTCTATGGATTTAGATTCAGAATTTTAGTACGTAATAGTGGATAGGAGGACGTAGAAGGAACCTGTAGCATTCAAGGATAAAAAGATAAATTGACCTAAAACTTCAACATGTTATATCTAGTAGCCTCAAGGTTGGATGAAGGTGAGACTTGGTAATGTTTTCCAAAATATGGTCATGAAGGAACCCAATTGAGATCCTGTCAAACTCCCAAAGGACATGATGTCACAGATGCATGGACATGGTCAATATTGCACCTACTTGAGAGGCATGAAAAAGGAGAAAATGGGCACTGGTCAAATGGCCATGACTTTCTAGTCATAACTCAAATTTAAGCAATAAAACAGTCATTAGAAAGGTCTTGGACCAAGGATTCTAGATACTCAATCAGAAATGTGAATTGATTTGTATAATTCACAAAAAAATATAAATATTATTTATGGTGTATTTAAAGGGAAGAATGGTGCATAAATTGATAGATTTGTTAAATTATTATAGTATAACAAAACATATTACTTGAAAATTTTGTAGAGATAAGGGGAAATATATCAGAACAAAATAAACAAAGAGAACAGAGGCATGGAAGATGCACATAGGACTTACAACCATGAATATGAATTTAGGGGGTTGTGTGTCATCATGGGTAACACGTGACATAATCAAATGTCTATGGAGAAAGCAAGGAGAGCATTAATTTGGTGGAAAAAATAAATAATATCCAAGGATATGTGAAGAGTTATAAGGATGATAATGAAAGGATGATGAAATCTAAAAATCAACAAGATGGAATCAATATCAGATTGTTGCAAATATTGAAAAAAGTAGAGAAGAAAGTGGATAAGGGGACAAAATCAAGAAAGTCAAGGAGCCGCAGATCTCATTATAAAAGAAGATGATAAATAAGTTTTGATAGGCATAAACATCACTCACCAAGTCACTCATTCAAGAGAGTAGATTGTAGTCCAAGCTTATATCCTTTCAGGAAGCATAATAGAAGGTTTGGAGTGGATGAGTTACAAGGATAAATGAATAAGATAAAACCTATTACCTTTGATGGTGAGCACAAGAAATATTAGGATGCAAACAATAGGTTATTGGGGATGAGGAAATACTTTCAGTTCCACAATTATTCCTCACAAGTAGAAGGAAGAATTTCCATTTATCAACTGAAGGGAAAAGAATCAATGTGGTGGGACCAAATCATGAAAGTACATCACATTGATGAGAAGAAACTTACATAGAGGAAATTCAAGAAGTAATTTTAGAAGAAATACTTGACCAAGAGTTATTATGATAGGAAGATGAAGGAGTTATTTGAAATCAAGCTTAGGAGCATGGCCATGGACAAATATGAAAGAAGATTTTTAAAAATGCTTAAGTATGTTGACTTCATCAATGATGAACATGTCAATATTCAAAGGTTCTTGACTGAGATGCCATCAATATTCAGTGACAAGATATAGTATCATGATCCTAATACATTGGATGGAGCAATAAGGAGAGTCAAGTGGCTCTATGATCAACATAGAGAAAGAAATTTTTTCCAAAAGGCTTGGGAAGATAAGAATAAAGGTAAGATGGAGAATAAGAAGAAGGGGAACAAGACAAGTCATTCTTCAGAAAAAATTATGAAGGAAAACAAACTCAAAATGAGCCCAGAATGTCTGAAGCTTTTGGAAAGAGGCCAGGGTAGTAGCCTATGAAATTTTGGGGTTGTGAGGGTTGTGAGGGAGATTACATGTACATATATTTCCCTCATAGAGATGAACAAGTGAGGAGTCTTCACAATGTACAATAGGATGATATAATTGAATACATGGACATAAGCATTCCAAGGCTCTATGCAGCTTTGGACAACAAACAAGTTGAATTTCAATCCCACATGATTGAAGTGGAAGGTAAGATTAATGACAAACCTATTGCTATTTTTATTGATTCAATAGATACTCATAATTATATAGATCCTAAGTTGGTGGAAATATTTCATTTTCCAAAAAGAAAACTTGGGAAATCTTGGTTGGTTCAATTATCCAGAGGAGCTCAAATAAGAATTATTGACTTAGTCAAGGGATGTCCCATGGACACAAATGGACTAAGAATAAGGGAATATTTTAATATCATACCTTTGGGATCTTATTATTGCTTATATGGTATGTATTGGTTGGAAAATAATCATGTTGTCCTAGGCTATTGTAACAAGGAATTTACTTGCTTGGATGAAGAAGGGAACTTGATAACAATGTAGGTTATTCCAAGGGAAGTAACTATAAGAGAAGTTTCAACCTTGCAGCTAAAGAAAAGCTTCATAAAAGGATGCCAAATATTTTTAGTACATATGGAAGAGATACATAAGGATAAAGTGTCAAGAATTGAAGATTATGCAGTATTGAAAGAGTTTTAGGATGTATTTGGAGATATGTCGGGGTTACCAACAAAAATATATATATATATCTCCATTAATTTGATTTGTGTAGCAACTCCAGTATCTGAGATTGCTTATAGGATGAGTACTCTAGAGTTGAAGGAGACGAAAATGAAACTTGAAGAGATTCTAAAGAAGGGGTATATATTCCCAGGTGTGTCACCTTGGGATGTCGCCGTACTTTTTGTGAAAAATAAATATTCAACCTTGAGGTTATGCATTGACTTCAAGAAGTTGAATAAGGTGACTGTGAAGAGAAAGTATCCTTTGCAAAGGATATATGATATTTTTGATCAGCTAAAATATGCAAATATATTCTCCAATATTCAACTTATTTTAGGCTATCACCAAATGAGAATTGAAGAAGAATATATCAACAAGACAACATTTATAACAAGGTATGGCCATTATGAGTTTACAATGGTTCCATTTGGGTTGTCAAATGTACCAGTTGTCTTTATGTGTTGTATGAATGGTATTTTCAGAGATTACTTGGATAACGTTTTCAGAGATTACTTGGACAACACTTGAGAATGGTGCTACAAGTATTGAGGAAGCATCAGTTGTATGAAAAGTTGACCAAGTGATCATTCTATTATAGGAAGACACATTATTTGAACCATATCATTTCAGAGGTAGGGATATTGGTGGATTTAGAAAATATAAGATCCATTGAGGGATGGAAAGTTCCAAATATTGTCTCAGAGGTGAGATAATTCATGGGTCTTGCAGGGTATTATAGAATATTTATTGAGGTATTTTCCAAGATTTCACACCCACTCACATATTTTCAAATGAAGGATGTGATATCTGAATGGACCCCTGATTGTGAAAGAATTTTTTAGCACTTGAAGAGATTGGTGACAATTGCACCAATATTGAGGATTGTTGATCCTAATGAATATTCATATTGTGCAATGATACTTGCAAATAAGGACTTGGGGGAATCCTTAGTCAAAATGGGCATGTGATATGCTATGACTCGAGGAAGTTTAAGGTGCATGAGAGACACTATTCCACTCGTGATTTAGAAGAGGAAGCCATAGTGCATTCCTTGAATATGTGGAGGCATTATCTCATGAGGAGAGTATTTGAGTTGAGGATAGACCATAATAGTTAGAAATATTTGTTTGGACAACCAACGTTGAATGCTATACAAAATAGATAGTTGGAATTACACAGTGAGTATTACTTCGAGATCAATCATATCAAAGGAAAGGGGAATAAGGTGGTTTATGCACTCAATAGGAGGGTGCATGAGATACATTATACAACCATTAGCATGTAAAAATATGATTTGAATAACATAATTTTGGAAGCTACAAAATCATATCAACATTACATGGAGACAAAGGAAAACTTACAAGAAGATAATAATGAATAGAAAACTCAATATGATGAGATAAGAGAGGATGGAATCCTGATGTAAAGAGGCAAAGTTTATGTGTAGCTAATTTTCATTAGTTGAAAAATCTAGTGCTAATAGAAATGCACAATGTGCATTATGTCGGGCACCCGGGTTACCAGAAAGCAATTACATATGTTAAAAGCCAATATTTTTGGCCATGTATGAAGAAAGAGGTGGCTGAGGACATTGATATATGTATTTAATGTTAGAAGGTAAAGGTTGAGTAGAGACATCCAATTGGTTTTCTACAACCATTTCCCATTCCTGAGTGGAAATGTGAATTGGTGACAATTATTTTCATCACCGAGTTTCCCAAAATAATAAAGCATCATGCTTACATCATTGTGTTGGTGGATAATATTAATAAAGATGCTCATTTTATCCCTGTGAAGCTAACTCATAAGGGAGATAACATTGTAGATATTTATATGAGGGAAATTTCCAGGTTGCATGGTGTGCCTAAGTCAATTCTTTCTGACATAGATCCCAAATTCACATAAAAAAATTGGAAGGGATTATTTAAGGGATTTGGGACAAATTTGAACTTTATCACAACATATCATCCAGAGTCATATGGGAAAACATAGAGGGTCAATTTGGTGATTGAGGATCTATTAAGGATGTATGTGATGGATAAACCATCAAAATCGAAAGATTATCTATACTTGGTTGAGTTTTCTTATAATAATGGATATCAGACAACTTTTAATATGAGACCATTTGAGGGATTTTATGGGAGAACATGCAATACACCAATTATCTGAGAAAACCCAACATATAAGGAAGTGCTTGGGATAGAATTGCTCAAGAAAAAGGAAGAACATATGAAAAAGATAAAACAAAATTTAAAGGCTACTCAAGACAAGAAAAAAAGTTATGAAAATAAGGGTAGAACTCATAGAAAGTTTAAAGTGGGAGACTAAGTGTTCTTAAAAGTGAAGGCCACAAGAAGTTCACTAAAGTTGGGAAATTGTCCAAAGGTTGAAGCAAGATATTGTGGAAACTTTGAAATCTTAGAGAGGATTGGTCCCATTGCATACGTTCTTGAATTACGTGTGTTGGGGCTCAGAAATGTCCTATTCTCATGCCACCTTTCCCTTCATCATTCTTCACATTTCATCACCCCATTAACCTTTCACGATATCATTTCCATAAATATACTTGGGTTTCACCTTATTGTTCTCCACTTTATTCATTTTAGTATTTAAAAGCAATTTGTGATTAAAAGTTAGAAAATCAACATGTTTTCATATATATCTCAAATATGTGTGAGCTTTGTAATGTGTAGGAATATGTGAAGGATTAATTCGGAGGACTTATCGAATACTTCCTCCACCATTTCAATATTTGAGGAGACAATTCAAGCCCATTCCAAGGAGAAGATCATGGAGATTTGGTTGGAATATCTTATCTAAGATATATGAGAGATAGGTGTGAGGATTTAAAGCGATTATATTTTGTAATAATGGAAAATAGGTTGAGATAATAGTGGATCTGTAATAATGAGATGGTTATTTTATCTTCAAGGCTCTCATATATAAAAGAGAGTGATCTCTCTTCATGAGGATTCAATTAGATTATTCAAGTAGAAGAGGAATTAGATTATTCAATTAAGATGTAATTAGAACTAGAGTAGTCATTAATGGTAGTCATTAGGATTCGAAAGAGAAAGGGATTCTTAGCTTTGATTCATGGTTTTGGTTTTCATGCTTTCATTATTCTTTTATGAAGATTGATTTGATTATTGAATTTAAGATCGCTTCATTGATGAGCGTTCTCATGTGTTGTTGTGCCATTTAACTCTTCACTTGTTGTATCTACTTTTCCTTCATGTAGTTCTCCATTTCTAGATTAATTTCCTTTACGCAATTTCCCATTCTAAGAGTAATTTCATTTACGCAACTAGATTAATGATTCAATTCCAGTCGTGTGTTAGATTAATGATTATATTTCAATCGTGTGTTAGATTAATGATTCAATTTCAGTCATAGCTTAAACATTAGATTAGATTAGTCTCACTTCAATCTTCCATACACTCTGCGTGTGCTTCGTCAGTTTATGACCCCCAGGTTGACAAATTAGATAGTTGGGTAAATACTACAATGCAATTAATTCAACATTAGTTTGACCCAATATTACGATTGTTGTTCCTTTTGCAAGTTGCGTTGTTCCTTTGAATAGAAAAACTATTGTTCCCTTTACGATTGTTGTTCCTTTACAGGTGTTGCATCTCTAGAGGCTGGGTATTGAAAACGGAAGGTAAGAACCTACGTAGGCGACAAGTAAAATGCTTGTGCCACCGCCTACCTTTGGTTGATGCATATAGGTTGTTTTTAGGACATCTTTAGAGCCTAACATTTTGGCGTCGTTGCCGGGGAAGCACGATGGATTGAGGTATTAGTTTCTTTTTCATTTCAATTCATGCAAGTGTGATTAGACATGTTCCTAAATCTGAGGTGACATATGGGTAAGGACAGGTAGCATAGTGTAAATTTCAATTCCTGCAAGTGTGGTAGTCTTAAATTTCTTTTTCATACAAGTGTAATTAAACATGCTCCTAACTCTGAGGTGACATATGGGTAAGGACATGTAGGATAGTGTAAATTTCAATTCATGCAAGTGTGGTAGCTTAAATTTATTTTCATGCAAGTGTGATTAAACATGCTCCTAACTCTGAGGTGACATATGGGTAAGGACATGTAGGGTAGTGTAAATTTCAATTCCTGCAAGTTAGTGTAAATTTCAATTTCCGCAAGATTAGTTTAAATTTTTGCAAGTGTGATCTACATGTGTTGGTTCTAGGGGTCTTAACAGCTACTTGAATGGATATTGGTCAAGTTCTCCCTGACCAACTATCAGGAAGGTTTTAAATTCCGCAACTGTTAAGAGTAACTTTTTTATGTTTTAGCAAGAGTATTTTTTTTAATTTTTTAATTTTGATTTGGGTGTTGTAAGAATCCTCTTTTAACATGATTTAACAATGAATGTCAGCTTGGAACTGCTCACTCAGATCCTGGCAGATGTCAAGATTTCCTCTTCCCATGAAGAAGAGATCTTGACAAAGATCAAACATTCAAATACTCCTCCAAAAACAATTGATGATCCAACATTTGAAGACTCTTATGCATATGACGACGAAAAATTGATTAAAAAGGAGATCGACGAAGATGAAGAGGAGTTACAACATGATTTGAGCGAGGAATAACACACCTATGAAATCCTTATCGAACAATGGTTTCAAGCGAGTACTAGGTTAGATATATTTAGTTTTTCTTTTTATTTTCTTAATTCACAATTTCAACAACTAATTTCGCACGCTCATACATATTCTCGACTGTCAATTGTGAAATTGAAAGATAACATATTTTTATTACTGTTGCGTGCATGGCTACATTGGCTCTTTGATTATACGTAACTAATGTCTCATTTCTAATTAGTGTAGTGTAGGTAGGGCTTTATTTTTGAGTTTTTTTATTTTTGCTAGAATAAGTATGCTCTCCTCTGCACTTCGTGTGATCGTGAGGATCATAAAATAGGATAACTAATTAATTTCAGGAAAAATTTTAATTGTTGACGATTACATAGAAATTTCCTAATCTATTTTTGATTTACAATTGTTCCATTTGCGCATAAATTTTCGATAAGTTTGAAGTAATTTTTTAAGTTCTTGTATTTTTTTATTTTATTTTATGTTTTATTTTTTTTCAAGACATAAAACGAATAATAATAATAATAATAAATAAATAAATAATTTTGCAGTAATAAAACATTGTACTATCCAGTCTTGGCCTTTAAATGGATATTCCTTCCTTGTAAAGGGATTTGAAAATGGTATATGTACATCTGGTTGTGCTGCGAGAAAGAAATTGCATCCTTTCCTACTTGCACATATCCATGTGACACACTTTTGAGCATCATAGTGGGAATTGTCTTCGACTACCTTCATAAAGAATGGCAGCACACAAACTATCCATGAGAAAATATGCAGGATGCAACAAGTATACATTTGTTGGGAAGCTATCCAAAATTAATCTCTTATGTCACCAGTTTTTGATGTACAAGAGTTGTTGGCGGTATTCCAGTTAACTGAAAGTGCCTCATGTATTGAATCGCAACCAACATCTGCAATAGAATGTACTAAAAATGGGAGAAGATGTGGAAGATGTGGATCAAGGGCTTATCTGCAAGGCTTCGCCGAAGAAACACAATCATAAAGAGAACTACACCAAGTCATCCCCACCGAGCATCCAAGGTCGAGCAGCCCAGCCGAGTATCCTATTATCAAAGAAAAGAGGCTTTCTAGTAGAGAAGAGGATTAGGGTCCAGAGGTTCTTTGCAATGGCGAATTATCGCACCAGCAATAGGTTTGTATCAGTGAATCTGAATAAATCTTATGGGCAACATGCAACTAGTTCAAGTTCCGACCATTCGAGCAGTGGGATACCATGACTATCTGGAAATAACCATGGGCATGGGGGAATGCTTATTATCTCCAAGCCAAGAGTGCAAATTGTTGGGGCAGAAGGGATCGAAACTTGCAATACCTTCCCCCTTGAATTTTCCCTCCTTGCGAAGGGAACACGGGGTCAGTGATCTAGCAGTTGGACATGCGATTGGAGGTAGGAACGCAGGCCCAGGATCAGGATCAATCAATCATGATAGTCAATCTTCCCACACTCTCATATTTCCATGTTGTGATTACTTCGCTCGAACAATGAATAATCATCTACCAAGCATGAAAAATTCTTCCTCTTTTCCGATAAACCATTGTTGATGGCATCCGTGTGCTAATGGTCAGTGCCCAGGCGTGGATATGGGTTAAAAAAAAAATGAGATCTACTCATGATAAGGTGGCCATGGCATTCAATTCAGTGATATGTGTGTTCAAATATATGATGATTGCAAAGATCTGTGAATTCAACAACCTGCCCGTCTACAATGGAATCGGATGAGGATGAATGGTCGCTAGTGAATCGAAACTTATTCTCTGCATGGTGTGCATAATCTTCGTGATCTACAGTTCCTTGATGCACAACTAAAATCCACCTATCTAAATCCAGCAGGTGACCATGTTAAATCCAATTGTCTTGAAAGGAAGCGGTGTTCCTGTTTATACTACATTGCAGAAACTCAAAGCTATGAACTTTGCTCCTGCAGATTGGTTACCACATGGTGGATTTGTTGTGGAATTGTACCGTTTATATCGCAAGTCTACATTTTTATCACATGATGAGTTGTCATATGTTGTGGCAAAGAGTGGTTACAGTAAAGAGGCACTGCCCATTTTAAAGAAAGAGCTTGTTCGTGTAATCAATAATGAGTTCATTAATAGAGAACAACTTTGGAGAATGGGTGTTGTGAGAGGATCTAAAATTACTTCTCTAAAGCATCCTAATAATGTTAGTGGCACTGAAGAGGATCCAGAATGTATCATATGCCAATATTTTCTACATCTTTCTACTGTTGTGTGCAACTATCGACCAGATGCTTTTGTTTGTCTACAACATGCAGAATGTCTCTATGAATGCAATCTAGATCAGTAGTGTCTTCTTAAAGAGCTGGTCGAGGCATGGATTGCAAGTGCATGTACTATTCTTCGTAGCCCGATATCACAAGATGATATTGATGATACTAAAGTGTTTTTGGCAGCCTGGAAAGTGGCATGCATGAGAAACTCAGATTCTGACAGGGTTTAACACCTCTTGGTATGAGGAGAATGCAAAAGAGAAGGTGTATGGCCTTCTCAAGTGTAGAGAGGATGCATCGCCACAAAAATGCTTCAACTGTTTACACAAGAAAATCTTCTTAAAATGTTGTTAACACAAGAAAATCTTTGCCGAAGTAATACACAAGAAAACGTTGTTAACACAAGCGTTTTTGGCAGCCTGGAAAGCGACATGCATGAGCAGCTCGAATTCTAACGGGGTTTAACACCTCTTGGTATGTGGAGAATGCAGAAGAGAAGGTGTATGGCCTTCTCCAGTGAAGAGAGGATGCATCACCACAACAATGATTAAACTGTTTACATTCATTTTCGTTGTCGTCCTCGTAGTGAAACAGAGAAAATATTCAAAAAACGTGGCCATTATATGTGGGACTGTTGGAGGAGGATTTCTCATCTTTGTTGTATGCCTATTTCTAATTCAAAAAAATTGATATCCCTGATTTTGTAGAGATCATTCCAGCTCAGACAAACAGAATAAGGATCATTTTTCAATCCCCAATTGGTGTTTAGCTTGGACACATTGATTACAGCAACAAATACTTTTGATGAAAACAAGAAACTTGGAGAGGGAGGCCTGAACTTAATGACTGTCTACCACCTTGAATTCTCCCAAACCACGCATGATCTCGATGATGCTAGTGTAAGTGATGCTACACAATATAGAAGAGCAGAGGAAGGTATGACATTTGTAAAGTTTGCTGAAAAGCATTGACGACTTTTGAATGCTTTTGTGCAGCATAATCTAGGGTTATTAGAGAAGTCCCTTTATATTATGCATAAGACACCTCGTTTAATTGACTTTGACAACAAATGATCATTTTTCTGCTCTCGGATTAGACAACAGAATGAGAAGCACAACTATAATCCACTCTGTATTTGTGTTCGCCGAACATATGTCTCATAAGATTCTTACAATCAATTACAGATGCGCTCAGTAGATGACATTAAAGGGTGTTTGACTGTGCAGTTTCAAGGAGAGGAAGGCATAGACGTTGGTGGTTTAACAAGAGAATGGTACCAACTATTGTCCAGGGTGATATTTGACAAAGGAGCATTGTTGTTGGGAATCCGTGAACGTAAATCAATTTATCATCAAGAGTGTGCCAGTATTCAGAAGGCTGGAGGTTATGTTGAAGAAAATGGATGCCTCCCAGGTCACCTTGAAGTATCTCATGCCTCTGGTGATCGCCAATTTAAAAAGATGACACAAATGATGTTTGAGACTTTCAATGTGCCTGCCACATATGTTTTTAATTTCCCTAGGCTGTGTTTTGCTACTCATCATGGAAAACAAAAATAAACAGGTTTGCACACCATCTCATTAATTTGATTTGATAGATGGAGAGCATGGTCGTGGATGTGCGCCTTCGATGTGGGAAGTCCACAACAGTGGCAAGAATCACGAAGATTGAGCGTGACGATTCTGGGCAATGACAACAGTCAAAGTTGGATAAAAAGCATGAACAATTGATGATTGTTCAGTATGAGGAATGCAGACACAAAATAGATGCTGGATGCAACAAAATTTCTCCTAACAACTGCAGCGTTCATGGTATCTTGCTGGCGCACAGGTATTCTTTTATTTGTTTTTTAATTATCTGTTTGAATTTTCTTTTGTTTGTTTCTGTTTGATTTTCTTTTTTTGTTTTGTTTTTGTTTGATTGATTTAAGTTATCTTTTTTTTGTTTTGTTCTTGTTTGTTTGTTTTAAATTATAAAACAATTAAAAAACAATAAAAAAAAATGAAAAAAAAAAATTGTTTGTTGCTT
>ML777336.1:83449-154738 GCA_009831015.1 Picea engelmannii | reverse complement strand
ACTTCTTCAAGATGTTGGAGAAGAACGAAAGGAACCTACAATGATCAGATGTGATAATCAAAGTTCAATCAATATTGCGAAGAATCCGATTTTTCATGCAAGGACAAAGCATGTTGAAGCTTAGTATCATTTTGTTCGAGAAAAGTTGCAGTCAAATGAAATAACTCTTGTGTATTGTAATACTAGTGAAAATGCTGCTGATATTTTCACTAAGCCTATTGGCAAGATTAAGTTCGAACTGTTTAGGGAGATGTTAGGTGTAGAAGTCAATCCATTCTCCATTAAGGGGGAGACTTGGAAATAATGGAGAAAGCGCTAGTTGTAAGCGCCAGTAATAAGCGCGGGTTGTAAGCGCCAGTTAGAAGAGTTAGTTCTTAGTTAAGAGTCAGTTGTCTAGTTTTCTTTTGGTTTGCATGTAGTCGACTCGGGAGAGTCTTTTCCTATATAAACATGTAATCCATCTTCATTGAATACTAAGAAGTGAGCAGAGCCTCACCGTGTTGTTTTGCTCTCGTATATTTTATCTATAACCTCCTTAAAAAATAAAAAAACAATTTCTTAACATACAATAATTATGATTTGATATCTACAATTATTAACAAATTTTAACATTGATATTTAATCTTACCCAACGATTATGATTTGATATCTACATTTGTTAACAAATTTTAGCATTGATATTTAATCTTACCCGAGCTTAGTTGGTGATGAAAAAACTGTGGAATAAAAGTAAAATATAAAATAAAGCCAGCAAATGATTGTGATTGTTGGTGTGTGACTTTGGTATCATATGCACCACATCTCCATTTCCACTTAGGAATAAAGTGGCATTACTAATGTGGAATTATTTATGCGTACGATGCAAGTGATATTACTTTCCTAGAACTTGGCAAAGAGGGGTATGTATAATATATCACAAGTCCATGTTCATGGATCTTGGTTGGTGGAATAACTTTAATTATGATTTAATTTTATGACCGACAACATATAGCTGAAAGTGAAGTCAAGATGCTTTTACGGGCACCATGTCATTCACGAACTTAAGCAACGGACTATTAAGATTTTCGTGGTGATACTTGAGTTGATAGTAAAGGGAAATGATCTCTATTAGTGAAATACTAATTATAATTTAATTAATCGATTTCATATTATCAATAAGATTTTCATGGTGATGCATGATTTGACCATAGGGGATATGTATAGTATTACAAGTTCATGTTTATGGATTTTGGTTGGTGGAATAAATATAATTATGTTGATATGCAATTTTACATAGGAAATAGGGTTTTAGAATATAGTTTTTTTAATAATAAATAAATAAATAAATTTAATAATAAATATTATGTAGATGGTTAAGATTTATTAAATTTTGATTATTTTTTATTATTAAAAAGGAGGAATGATATTAAACTCATAACCTAATCTTGAGTGTTTTTTTTTTTTTTTTTTAATAAAATGGGCATAGAATAATTATGAAAAAATATCCACTTCCTCTGGTCATCATGGGTAACCAACTTCTTGCATCCACCTCACGCCATTTTTTAGTCGATTCATATTGCCTTAGAATAGATAGTGGTGGCCTCAAGCGGATAGTGGGGAGGTGGAATCTCAACATTGCTTGTTGTATAGAGATATTAGTCATTCAACTTTACAGAAATATAAGGCATTGGAGAATTTGATCATAAATATTGGCAATGAAATTTATTATTGTGTGTTTTTAATAGAAATTCTGGTAGTTTTCAATTGGCCA
Organism: Picea engelmannii; assembly: GCA_009831015.1. Taxonomy (NCBI): domain Eukaryota; kingdom Viridiplantae; phylum Streptophyta; class Pinopsida; order Pinales; family Pinaceae; genus Picea; species Picea engelmannii. The sequence goes on along the minus strand of ML777336.1, from coordinate 152,988 downwards.
GTTCTCTCCACTAAACTCTACTATTCTATAAGATTAGATAAAAGACTCTACATGTTGGCTCTCACAGTGGCCTCGAAGACCGGACTGGAAAGATAGAAATATTGATAGAATCTTTGCGCCCTCGATTCCGATCTATATGATGGGTTGTGCAGTTGGCAAAGTATAATGGCGAATTTTTCCCTCACTTTTTTCGAATTTAAAATCCTTCCCACCAACTTTTTTTTTTGGTATCAATTTCGAATCCGAATTCGAACTCTTTTCTCAAGATGGTTTGGAGTGAATAACTCTTTTCTGAAGACCCGGACTCTGCGTTGTGAAGCTGCAATCCTGATAGTCACTGCCTGCAAATGGGTAGGAAATCAAACATAAAAAAAAGGCTCTCGAGCGTGAATGTTGTCAGAAAAGAAAATCCCGTTGTCCAGAACTATCTGCATGCGCTCTAAGTGCTGAGTTATAAACATACAAAGGATACCCCATCGTTGCGATTTCTGTGATAACCAATAGTTTATTACTACTCTTTATGAAGTCGATCGACAAGCTTAAATGGGCAGTATGGTACATATTATATTATATTATTGTTTCATGATTTGGAATATTGTATTACTCGCTTCATCCGAGACTCCTCCAAAAGAAGCCAAAGAGAAACAATTTCTTCATTCAAATCATATTTGTCTGTCTCGCATTTCTGTTTGAAAGCTTACTAGTATTCCTGGGGTAACTCCTGGTGGCATTAAAAACAGGATCTTTGCTCCCTCTATCCACCAGATCTTAAACGCTCATGACACTAGAAACTACCGCTTGCGTTCTCCATACCGATGATGATTGTTGATGCTTAGGTTCGAGATTCTGAAAGGTGCTATGTTTATATTGGAATATAAACAAACGGCGTTATTGCATGCCAATAAATCTTCTATGGTATGGTTTTACAACAAATTTTGCCTCACTCTATGGAACTTGCTTGAATGGTCTTCCATTTCCCTCCAGACTTGAAGTTCCTTTTTTGTTCACTCCAGAGCAAAAATGCACATTTTTATACATATACTCTCCCTTTCAATGATACAAAAGACATATACACAGGTTGGGTCACTACAACTCGTGTACATTGGGTTTGATGCTCAAAAATTAAAAATTATGTTGGGTTTCCATGCCATGTCACGAGATCCATGATCATTGACCTTCTATATACTGGAAATGCTCCGACTCGACTCTTCAGTTCCATTTGGAAGTTATAAATTGAGCCATATCCAAGCCTAATGAACAATTCAACTTTGAGAGCAAAGACACTCTGGAGAAATTTCACTTCATATTGAGTCTCTGAACTTTGTGTGTTCATCTCTTAAGTTCTTCCTACTTTGTGATGGAAAACCTCATTGACTCCTATATATAAGTTTGTCTTTGTGGAGGATTGTAGTGGTGAAGGCCCAACTGGAGGGACTTAGTTTCTTGGTTTGATATGTGTTGTTACAAAAGTTTGTCACCTGTGTACTTATGCTGATTATTTTAATAAAAATACTATTTTCTCCTCCAATTGATATCTTGAAACTATTTGAATTACTATTCCAAGGGAGTATTTTTCATGTATGTTAATGGATTATGCTAATTTATATGTTGAAATCATATATTATCACCATATGTTTGTGTATCTTGGTTATTGAGGACAAGTTGTAAGTAAAAAACTTTGGGTCGCGTACTCAACGGTGGTCTTCCTCGAATGTCTAGACGAGGTAGGCTCTTATCCTTGTCTTGTTTAACATTTCATTTATATAACATACTTGAGATTAGAGTTGATTTTCAGGTGTCGTTTTGTATGTTGTGGTTTACCCCTAGCCATAGAAAGATTTTCTTCATAAAAAAATTGACAGCTCCATTGGGGAGATCTCTTTTTAGGGGTATTGCGAGTTTTTCTCCTTGATTTGCTTTATGTTTGCCTAAGTTTGCTTGTCTCCTATTGCTTGACAACCTGTATTTTTCTTTGCATCTGAGTTTCTTGGCTTAATCCTTGCCCTGACATTGTTTTGTTTGGTATACGTGGTTATTCCCTTGACAGATGCCTACATACACGAGCTATCTGCTTTTAGGGAGCGTATATACATGCTTGTTGCTCAAACAGTCACGTACATCATCTCTTAAGTTTTTTCGGCTGAGTTTGGTGTTTGTTGGGTGATTTTTTTTTGTTGTTGAGTCTTCTTGGGTCCATATTCTGACTGTTAAGTTCCTACAGAGTGATAGGAAACCTTGTTATTGTTAAATTTTTGGGAAAACTTCTTATTGTCATCACTTTCATTGGTTTTCCTTGCATATTGGTCTGAGTAGTCGCTTCTTGGTATCCTACTTGGCTTGTCTCTTTTTGCTTGCAGTAGGGCTTGCCTGTGAGGTTGTTATTCATTCCTTGCATTTTCTTTTCATTATATCGACAATACAAAAATATTTTCTTACTTGCATTGTACTTATGGAAATTGCACTTTTGATTATTTTGCATTGATTTTGACACATTTGGAAAGATTGCACTTCATTGAAATTGTAGAGATTGCATTGGAAAAAATTGTATTTAGAAGCATACCATCTCTTTGAAATTTAAGACTACTACTTATAAGTGTTTTTATATTTGCTTGTTTTTATATGTTGAGTCGTAATACCATTAGTTTCACGATCACACTTCTTGAGTAAGAAAAAACCATTAAAATTAACTTTAATTAATTAAAATTGATTAGAAACAATTTTACTTCTTCATGGTACACAAACAAGTATAGGACTTAGGGCCTTGGAATAGGATTTTGTGAGTAAACTTCTCCAAGGCTATTAAAATCAATGTATGTGTCTCTCCAGGGAGTGGTGAAGCCAATTGTCTAATCGGTGACGTCAGGAGGCTCCGCTCACACCCGAGTAAAGCATGAGGTCATGAGAAGTTGGTTGTAGAGATAACCCTCTCATACCTTCCTAGTGTCATAGATATCTCTGGGGTTCTATTCGTAACCAGGAACTCACTCGTTTCTTTAACTCTTTGAGAGACATTTCATTCGAGATTTCAGGATTTGCTACCCTGCCCATACGGTGGACAAAACTTACGACTTCTCGCCTGTGCGTTGTTTATATCGTGTTGACTCTAGTTTCTTGACATAGGTAGCCACATAGGTTACTTGCAAGGGTTATTCTACAAGTACCCTGAGTTAGATAAGGGTCAAACAAGACACAACCTTTATGGAGGATTACCTCTCCGAAGGGATCTGACTGATTGTGTTGTTAAGCCTGCAAGGGCCATACTAAATAATTTTGATACCTCCACTCAATTGAAGGGAGTCTTAGGCCCCTCTTGGGTGACGCATACCTACTTTATGTCGAGAGGCCCCTTTTCAACCATTATATCATGTTTGTGTGCATTACTTTATTTGGTGTGCTCTCTGATTATTATTTGGCCTTAGGATTTTATTTTATATGTCGAGTTCTAAGTCATCGTGGACCAAGACCAACCTCCTTATCGGTCTCTTCATCTGTTGAAGTTACCACTACGTCTTCAACCTTTATTGAAGCCTACTTCTAAAAGGCGTAGATTTAATAAACATGGTACATATATCTCCGCCTCCCAAACTTGTGATCATCCAACTATGAGTACTGAGTCAAATATGAAGGTCTTGGGAAGTCCTTCATATCCCTTCTCTTATGTGATTAGTGGGATCCCCTCGACTCCCTCATCCTCAACGGTGTGGGTGTCGAAGGCTCCCTCATCTAGTTCTACTCAACCCATGAGTTCTACTCAACCCACATTAACGAATGCTTTCAAATCTCTTTTTGGTATGTCGAATCATGATTCTCAGTGAATACCTTCGGCCTCTAATCCCTTTTCTTTTGGTATTCCCAACATGACATCACAACTTTCATCCTTCGTTTCAACAGGTAATGTGAATCCTCGTTTTGGGTCTGGGGGCATGAAGCCTCCTTAGGTTCCTTTATCATTTGGTGAAGGTCATATTCTTCAAGTGAATCCTATAGTTGGAGGTTGGAATCCTCCTTCCTCCAGGCCTAATCCTAGATTCATTGCTCCAGGATGGAGTGCTCAAATGGGAGGACAATTTACTTCCTATATTTTGTCCTTCATTCCTTCTTTCTCCACGTCGATTCTGACAAACACATTTATTATGATGAATCCCCCTCTATCCTCTAGTGTTCCATTCAGAGGGATTCGGTTTCACAGTATTGGAAACCCCTAGCATGGAGTTCCTTCGTCTGGGGGAAATGTATATAATCCTTATCATGCATCTTTTGTGGGTATGGTGCCCTCACAAACTTTCATGAATCAGTTTGGAAGAGGATACTATCTTACCAGACAAGGCCATGGTATATACAAGAACCCTCGATGGTCTGCAATCCATCAACCCAAATCATTCCCGTGAGCATGGGATCATACGTCACAACCCCGGATCCCTTTTCTGCCCATGCTAAATCTTTCATATTTTTCAAAATTATTGAATGACGATGTGTGTCACGATCCGTCATGGCCCCCCGTCCCCACCAATATTCCTTCATACATTCCCAAATTCGAGGGAAAGACTAGTGAGGACTTGGGTGATCATGTGACTACTTTTCATCTATGTTGGTCATCTAACTCCCTAAATGATGATTCTATTCGTTTGAGGCTATTTCAACACACCCTCACGGGGGCTGCCGCAAAATGGTACATTGAGCTACCTGGAGGAACATATGGGACCTGCAATCAGATGGTATTGGTTTTTCTCAATCACTTCCAATTACTAGCTCGTTATGATGCCGACATAGAAGTTTTGTCGACATTTTTCCAAGATAAATCCACACATATCTCCAATCATATCCAAGAGTGGCGCAAATGGAAAAAGTGATCACATGGAAGTAGGAGGATTTCACTCAAATGCACAATACACCCACTTTAATTGAATGCCATTAATCTGGTGCATCAATGAAAACGCGATCAATGGGATCTTGTGGGAATATTTGGTGGGTTAACTTTAGAATCGTTGAATTCCTACTCATTACCGGTAGAATATGGTTCACCCTTTCCACTGGTGTTGTTTTGAAAACGAAAGAAGTTATGTTGCACATATTTTTCACCTCAGGATTTGTAACGGTCCTCCCTACAGTTGCCTCAAAGACCATATTGGATAGATAGAAATATTAATAGAATATTTTCACCCTCAATTCCGATCTATATGATGTGTTGTGAAGTTGGAAAATTATAATGGCGAATTTTTCCCAAATTTTGTTCGAATTGAAAAATATTCCCACCAACCTTTTTTCTATCAAATTCGAATCTGAATTCAAACTCTTTTCAGAGGATGCTTCGGAGTGAATAACTCTTTTTGAAGACCCCAACTCTATGTTGTGAAGTTGCAATATTGATAGTCACTTCCTGCAAATGGGTAGGAAATCAAATATAAAAAAAGAGGCTCTCCAGCGGGAATGTTGTTAGAAAAGAAAATCTCATTACTTAGGATTATTTGCATGTGCTCTAAGGGTTGAGTTATAGACATGAAAAGTATACCCCATCATTTCCATCTTTGTGATAACCAATAGTTTATTACTACTCTTTATGAAGTCAATTGACAAGTTTAAATATTTAGGGAAGTATGCTACATATTATATTATATTATTGTTTCGTGATTTGGAATATTGTATTAATTGCTTCATCTGAGACTCCTCGAAAAGAAGCCAAAGATAAACAATTTTCTCATGCAAAATAATCTTTGTCTCTCTTGCATTCAAGTTTTGTTTGAAAGATTACTACTATTTATGTCCAGAGATGATTGTGAATGCTCAGGTTCGAGATTCTGAACAATGCTATGTTTATCTCGGAATATAAACAAACATTAAAGTGAAAAGTTAGCATCGGCGTTATTGCAAGCTATCAAATCTTTTATGGTTTTGTATGGAGATAAGAGGATTATTCAAACACGACAGTGGTTTTGTAACATCCCCAGTTTTAATCCCTGCAAATTATAATGTATGTAATTGTAGAAATGTGAATTAGGTTGGTGAGATGATGTTTTGAGGCGAAGAAAAAGTATTGATGGACAAAGAGCCTGTGTTGATTTTAATGTGGCAGAGAGCCTAATTATGTGTTATGAATATTGAAATAATTAATAAAAGTAATAAAAACAAACTTGCTTTGCTATTCATTGAGAATCAAAAGAGACTTTACAATACAAAATATGAATTGAATAGTCATATGATGTTAGTTTTTTCAAAAAAATATAACATGTCTGATATTTTGCTACGAACCAAAGTGAGAATTATGTGTCAAAAAGACATATGATTTTCGAAAGTATTAAAGAAATCCCCAAAAAATTAAGACTCCAAAAAAAAAGAGCTAGAAACTATTGTCCAAATGTTGTGAGGAAAACCAAAATGTAAAATCAAAAGATAAAGAAAGATCTAGAGCATATCATACTCCATAGTTTGTAATTTCATTACATGACTATACATACCTCATATTTTATCATTTAGATAATGATTAACAATGCTTGTGATTGCAGAAAGGTTTTAGAAAATAGATGTTTAGAGGGACTTCATTTGTCAAAGTATAAGAGATAGAATGTTTTTATCATTTGTAGTATGTGTGCATATTATATTTCTTAAATGTGTTTGGAAATGGTTTACTTAGTATGCATGAGAGATATAATTTTTTCTTAATTTAATATTTGTTTGTTATTTGTATGATTCGAGAATCTATTTTATTTGTATATATAGATTTATGAAGTTATTTTAAGGGTTAGTGATGGCATTCCCATTCCACCACTATCTAGAATTTCAATGAATTACAAACATAGCATAGTTTATTACATATTGCAAAAAAGTCATCTTAGATTGTTTTACATATTGTCATCTTGATAAGAATTTCTAGAAAATTTATGATCCTAAAAAACATAACTTTTAAGAAATATAGGAAAACAACTTTATCTTGATTTGAGAGGGTGGAACATTTTTTCTTCAATGTCCATTGGCTCCTTATTTGGTGGACTATCTTTGTAATATCCTTTGGTAGTGCCCCAATTATATTATGAATTGTAATCATGTTTATGAATTGTAATAATGTTTTGTAGGTTAGTGAGACGAGTATTGATAAGCTGGTGGGCTTATGTGTTTATTAGGCCGAAGAGCCTAAGTATTAAGGCCAGGAGCTTGTTTTTGTATATGTAATTATGAAGATCATTAATATAATATATAAACATCGTTGCATGTCGACGGACCACGAAGAAAGAGTGATGGGGGACTAAGCTTCCACAGAATGGGTAAAGGAAAGGGGGCTAAAAGGTTGGAAGAGGGGCTAAGCTTGAGGGCTTAAGTCCTTGAATAATAATGTATTATTATTCCAAAGTGGTGTGAAAGGTATATTTTTATCCTAAGTTCCTGGAAAAGGGAACATATACTTGATGGAGTGCATGCAAATTCATGGGTGTCATGTCTTGGCCCAGGCACATGCAATTTAACCCAACAATTGAGCCGTGATGGGGGTTCGTCCTCCATTCTTGCATTCGTTGTCTGAAACATGTTTCCTTTTGCGTCTGATATCTACATGCATACCTCACGCAGATCTGAAACCCGAAATCATGAGATCTCTGTGATCGACCGGTGTATTCCCATAAATTTCATCTCGTCTCTGCGTTTGGCTTCCATCATCGACCTCTGCATAATTTCCTTGTCACACACCCTGAAAACCAGTGGAAAACCCATGGACTGAGTTGTGTCTCATGTGTGTCCTGTGAACCCAGTTTATCCACCCTGCAAATCTGAGTTTGTTCTTAACTGCTTGGGTTGTTGTCTTTTGTGAAACGTGAGCATACCGTAATTGTCTATGTCGTGTGGGATATAAATGTGGGTTATTGTGGCCACGTAGTCCCTTGGCTGAGTGTGATTGGCTACCGCCATTTGTTCCTTTCTGAGCCTTACTGTTGTCCTCCTTGTGCTGGAATGGAGCTGAAGAGGCAGGTTGTCAGGCCTGTGTGCAACACTCTTTCCAGGTGAGAGAGGTGGTTGTGGTTGAAGAAGCAGGTTGTTAGGCTTGTGATCAATTCTCTCCTGGTGAGAGAGTGCACAGAGGAAGTGAGAACTCCTGGAAGGGGTCCTGTAGCTTCCACAGAACTTGAAGAATTTTGGTCTGGCCTATTACTGAAGCCCAAGGCAAGGGAGGTTTAGCAGTCGAAGGACTGTCCAGGTGATAGTGAAGGTGTATACTCCTAGGGTGGGACAGGGATGTGGGGAATGAGAGACTATGAGCAATGGGCATAAGTGTCTCCTGAGAGAGAATCCATCTTCATAAACTGTGTTTCTTCCTTTTGACCTTGGCTAGCCTAGGATTCCCTTGCTCGATGGAGCTTAGTCCCATCTCGAGGGTGACCTACTGCAGAGAGTGATGAGCAACGCAGTCTGAGGCTGGGAGGTTCCTGGAAGGTCTGCACACAGTTGGTGGTGTTACGCCAGTTTAAAAGATAAGTATTAATTATGTACTTAATTTATATGTGATGCATGTTTGTGTCTTGAAATTTATCATGTATTTCGTTGCAAGTTTGAATTGTTGTTAATTCTATTTAATTCTGTATGACAGCAGCAACTCCATGTTAAATATGTTAATCTTATTTAATGCATATTATTTGTATTCATATTATATATATAATAATAATAATAATAATAATAATAATAATAATAATAATAATAATAATAATCTATTTTTAAGGTCACGACCAAGCCACACCAAATTGGTGTATGAGACCCCCTTGTTTGTGGGACAAGGGACCCCCCTTTGCCCAACGATTTGACTGGTAAAGTCTACGGAGGTATACATACCCTACCCCCCTCTGGATTTGAACTTGCCACCTCTTAAGAGGAAACACATGTTCTTAACCATTAGGCCCACTCAAGCTGGAGAATGTTTCGCGTAGTAGCGTTGCCCGACAGTGGGGTTGATGGTCGAGGATGTTACAATATGGTATCAAAGCCATAGTTTCAACGTTGAGCCTGGATGGGTCAGATAAGTGGTCTTTGGACCCAAGGTTTTGAGTGGAAATGGTGTTCGGATGGAACCAATTTCGAAACTTAGAATGTTTCTGAGTGCCAAGGGGTTACTTGGCCATGTTACGAAGCTCAGGAGGATTAGCGGTAGAATAAAACCATAGCCGGTGTGGTATTTAACCGCAGAGAGAGAGCTCTCAACACTTGGGGTGTTGGAGCCATAGGACATGTTCGGAAGGAGAGGAAAAACCTTTACGACCATTAGATATGGAGAAGGTGCAAGAAGGTTATCCTAGAAGCCTTTCAGAGTTCGAAAATCGGGAGAAGCGGGTGCGCTGAGGCACAAACTTCCGAAGTCTCGGAAGAGATCTAAACCGTAGATGTGAGGGGAGAAGATTAACCATTATATATTGGATAAGTCATGCATGGGTTATTCGCGAGAATCCTTCAGAGTTTGCAGATCGAAAGATTTAAATTGAAGAGAAGTGAAAACCTCTGAAGCAAGAAATCACGAAGTGGATTTTGACCATTGGTTGCAGGAGAGATAAGGGCCTTCGATTATCTAGGGAGAGTTCGGAACTACGGCAATCAAGAGAAGGGGAATGTGCTGACGCACAAACTTCTGAAGCCCGAAGTTTCGAAGTGAAAGGGTAGACATGGTGTGGCCAAATGACGTCGCCTGGGGTGACATGGACCTTTCTAGGCATACCACGTTCAATCGCCTTAGTTGGTGATGACTGTACTATGTGGGCCTGGAGGATAGAGAAGCTGTAAGTTGGTAATTCAAGAGATTTAAAGGGAAGAAAGTGGGAAAGATTTCGGAAACCGAAGCTCAAAGAGTCGAAGTGGCGAGTCATGATGACATCATTTGGAGGTGGTGTGGACACATGGGATGTGTGCCACGTGTCAGTGGGTTTAGAACCCGTGGAAGATTGAAATGACATTTGGAATGTGACGAGTGTCACCCATCTGAATGGGCCACGTATCAGTCACTAGTATTCTGCCATGTGACATCCTATGTGAGAAGGGTTAGTGGGGCCCGAGGTTATGTAACGTAGTTAAAGGTTGGAGGACCCATAGTGGCTTTGATCACGATACATCAATATCAATGACCAGGAGACATTGCGGGGACCCAATTTGCACGAAAGCTAATTCTCCATGGCGGTCCCACAATCCAAACTGCGGTTTCACTGAGGGGTTACGTGTCAACGTCAGGAAAATTGCGAGATGAAAGGTGGGTTACTCCAAATCGTCGTTGCATGCCCCCATAATTGGAAAATGTTAAGTGATGTAACGTAATAACGTCACCTAAGGTAATGTGGGAGTGTTCGTAGATTAATGGTTCGGGGTGTGCGGATGTGAAATATTCCAAAGTCCAAAAACTCAAAAGCCTGAGGTTCCATAACGAGTGTTAGTTGTAGGATTCTAGGTAGACGTGGACCATTGATCCACCCTATTGTGCAAGTTTAGTAACTCGGAACTCCGAGAGACTATTGTGTCGTGCTTTGAAAAATTCTGAGGTCGAAGGCCCGAGTACATGTTTATTGATCTAGCGCTTGGTCACGAACTATGGTCGCATGGGTTGGGGAATGAGAGAAAGGGGCTAGTGCCCAAAAAGTTAGCATAACAGAGCTCCAAAATAAGAAATCTTTAGGGATTCTTGATTGAACAAGAATCACAGAGAATGAAAACTGAACGTTTTCTTGAATCAGATTTGTTTATGAATGTTGTGGGATTTGTTAAGGAATGATGACCTAACAAATTCCAGTTGTCTACACATTGTGTTTGTAGAAGTTTAACGAGTGCCAGAACCGAATAGATTTGACACTGAGTGCAAAGAAATGTAGGAGACACATAATGCTTACATTTAAGAGAATGAAGCTAAAGGGTTGGATGTTCATTTGGGAGTTGAAGGGTTGAACTCCAATGGGCATGGAGAAGAGATAGATAAGGAAGGGCATATGATGAAAATCATTGAAAGATTACAGAAAGATGCCCAAAATCACTGAGAAGATAGAAGAAATCTCATGAAAGCTAAGGAACAACAGGGAGAATTCGACTTAAAGTTGATGAAGAGTCTGGAGAGAATATAAAAGAAGATGGAAAAGGAGAGAGACTTGAGCAAAACAGGGAGTCACCAGACTTCTGAGGGAAGAATATCAAGGAGCATTGATAAACACCATCATCACTCCCAAGGTCGCTCCAAGAGGAGGGCACATAGTATTTCAAGACCATATCCTACTAGAAAGCACAGGAGGTATGGAGTGGATGAAATGAAGAGTGAAATGAACAAGATTAAGACTCCTATGTTTGATGGAGAACATAGGAAGGAGGAAGATGTCGAAACATGGTTGCTTGGCATGAAGAAATATTTCCAATTGTAGAATTATTCCTCTCATACAAAGGGAAGAATTGTGATGTATCAACTAAAAGGAAAGGCATCCATGTGGTGGGATCAACTTGTGCAGGTACAACACATGAGAGAGAAAGATATCACTTGGAAAGAATTCAAAAGATATTTTGAGAAGAAATATTTAACTAAAAGATATTATGACAGAAAGATGAAAGAGTTCTTTGAACTCAAGCTGGGCAGCATGACCATTGATGAATACGAGCAACGGTTTTTGGAATTGCTGAAGTATGTTCTGTTCATAAAGGATGAGACTGTCAATATTCAGAGGTATCTAAGTGGATTTCCACCTTCCATTGGTGACAAGATTCAGCATGATGACCCAAAAACTATGGAAGAAACGATAAGAAGAGCGAAATTCTTATATGAGCAGCAAAGAGAGAAACCTACCTTCCGGAAGGCTTGGGAAGACAAGAAGAAATTAAAGATGGATCAGAGGAAGAGAGGAACTAAGCCACCCTTTTTCAGAAACAGTCCTTAGGGACAACCATCTTTAAGAGAGCCCGGGAAGGATGAAGTGGGTGGGAAAATGCTAAGACCGCCACCTATAAAATGTTGGGGTTGTAAAGGGAACCATAGGTATAGATATTTTCCCCACATAAATGATAAAGTGAGAGTTGTCCACAATGTAAAACAATCTGAAACAGTGGAGGACATGGAAAGTAGAATGCCAAGGATCTACGCAGCCCTAGACAACAAGAAAGTTGAATATTAGTCACACATGATTGAAGTGGAAGGTATGATCAACAACGATGCCTTTACTATTTTAATTGATTCATGGGATATCCATAGTTATATAGATCCTAGAGTGGTGGAAAGTTTGCAATTGTCGAGAAGAAAACATGAAAAGTCTTGGTTAGTGTAGCTAGCTACAAGAACCAAGAGAAAAGTCACTAAGTTAGTTAAGTCTTGTCCAGTGGACATGAATGGACTGAGCACAAAGGATGAATTGAACACTCTTCCTTTAGGTTCTTATGAATGTTTAATTAGGATGGACTGGTTGGACCAACACCATGCCATCTTGGACTATCGTAACAAGGCATTCACTTGCCTAAATGAGGAAGGAAATCAGAGAACAGTCCAAGGAATTCCCAGAGTTGTTGTTATCACAGAAATCTCAGCAATGTAGCCGAAGAAGTGCTACAGGAAATGCTGCCAATTATTTGCAGCCCATGTGGAGGAAGCATCTAAGAATGAGGTCTTAAAGATTGAAGATCATGCGATACTAAAGGAGTTTGAAGATGTATTTCATGAGGTACCCAGACTACCCCCGAAGAGAGATATTGACTTCTCTATAAACCTAATGCCTGGAGCAACTCCAATGTCAAAAGCTCCTTACAGAATGAGTACGCTAGAGCCGAAAGAGTTGTAATTGTAGCTTGAAGAGCTTCTGAAGAAGGGGTATATACGCCCAAGTCTGTCACCTTGGGGTGCCCCGGTCCTGTTCTTGAAGAAGAAGGATGGGACATTGAGATTGTGTATCGATTTCAGACAATTGAACAAAGTAACTGTAAAGAACAAATATCCTCTGTCGAGGATTGATGACCTCTTCTATCAATTGAAGGATGTGAAAATATTTTCGAAGATAGACCTCAGGTTGGGATATCACCAGGTAAGGATAAAGGATGAAGACATCAACAAGACCACCTTTAGAGCAAGGTATGGTCATTACGAGTTCACATTGGTGTAGTTTTTACTGTTGAACACACCCATTGTTTTTATGTGCCTGATGAATGGTGTATTCAGGGACTATCTAGACAAGTTTGTCATAGTATTCCTGGATTACATTCTAGTCTATTCCAAGTCAGAGGAAGAGCATGCACAACATCTAAGGATGGTGTTGCAGGTTCTAAGAGAGCAACAATTGTATGCCAAGTTGAGAAAGTGCTCATTTTATCAGGAGTAGATCCATTACTTGGGGCATATTATTTCGAAGGATGGGATAGTTGTAGATCCTGAGAAGATTGAGTCCATCAGAGAATGGTCAGCGACAAAGAACGTGACAGAAGTCAGATCCTTTATGGATCTAGTTGGTTATTATAGAAGTTTTATCACAGGGTTCTCGAGGATAGCTCACCCTATCACTTCTTTGGAAAGGAAAGAGCACAAATTTTAGTGGACAAAGGATTGTGAGAGAAGCTTCCAACAATTGAAGCAACTGTTAACCAATGCTCCAATCCTGAGGATTACATATCAGAATGAAGACTTTGTAGTGTGTACAGATGCATGCAAAGAAGGACTGGGAGGAGTGCTCAGTAAGAATGGATTCGTAATTTGTTATGAATCCAGGAAGTTGAAAGAGCATGAAAAGAACTATACAACTCATGATTTGGAGTTGGAATCCATAGTACATGCTCAAAATAAATGGAGGCATTACCTCATGGGAAGGAGTTTCGAACTAAGGAAAGACCATAACGGTCTGAAGTATTTGTTTGATCAGCCAACCATGAATGCTAGACAAAGTAGGTGGTTGGATTTTCTCTGTGAGTATGATTTTGATATCAAGCATATCAAAGGGAAGGATAATAAAGTGGTTGATGCACTCAGTAGGAGAGTGCATGAATTACATGCTACAACCATTAGCATGTACAAAAATTATATTGAAAGAAAAATTTGGAGGCTGCAAATACAGATTTGCAGTACAAGGATTTGGTAGAAAAACTACAGCAAGGTGATACGCCACATAAAGTGGAAAATTATAAATTGGAAGCTGATGGAACACTTTTGTAGATGAACAAAATTTATTTACCCAATGTCCAAGACTTGAAACTTATGATTTTGAATGACATACATAATGTGCCTTATGCAGGACACCCTGGATATCAGAAGACTGTGGTAGCAGTCAAGAGCCATTACTTTTGGCCAGGTTTGAAGAAATAGATTGTTTAATACATCACCAAATGTATGGAGTGTCAGAAGGTTAAAGCTAAGAACATACACCCAGTAGGTTTGTTACAGCCTTTACCCATTCCTAAGTGGAACTGGGAAGTGGTGACAATGGATTTCATCATGGGATTGCCCAGAACATGCAAGCAGCATGATTCAATTATGGTGGTAGTGGACAACATTATGAAAGTTTCCCATTTTATTTCGTTAAAGACTACTCACAAGGCAACGGATGTTTCCAACATATTTATGAAGGAAGTGGCACAATTGCACAGAATTCCCAAGACAATTGTGTTTGATAGGGACCCAAAATTTACCTCCAAGTTCTAGAAGGGGTTGTTCAAAGGATTCAGAATGAATCTAAACTTCATCACATCCTATCGTCCTGAGTCTGATGGGAAGACAGAGTGGGTGAATCGAGTGATAAAAGACATACTAAGGATGTATGTGATGGACAAACCATTGAAATGGGAAGACTACCTACATTTGGTAGAATTCGCCTACAACAATGGGTATAAAACATCGTTGAAGATGAGTGCATTTGAAGGACTTTATGGAAGAAAGTGCAATACTACAGTAAGTTGGGATAATCCAACTGATAGGGAAGTAGTTGGGCCAGCATTTCTCAAGGAAATGGAAGAGAAAATGCTAAAAATTAAGCAGAATTTAAAGGATTCCCAAGACAGGCATAGAAGTTATGTTGATAAGAACAGAACCCATAGAGATTTTAAAGTGGGTGACCATGTTTTCCTGAAAGTAAAATCCAATAGAAGTTCCCTGAAGCTAGGAAACTACTCCAAGTTGGCAGCCGGATTTTGTGGGCCATTTGAAATCCTAGAAAGGATTGGGCCAATTGCATATATGGTTTCATTACTTGCATCCATGACTGTACATAATGTGTTTCATCTTTCATTGATTAAAAAATATATACCTAATGCTAATCAGGTAATCGCTTGGAATGTGATTCAGGTGGAGCAAGAAGGTGTCCTGCAAGTGCATCATGTGCGTATATTGGACCAGAAAAGAAAACAACTCTAGAATCAAACCATAGGGCCTGTAAAGGTCCAGTGGACCTGGTACGGTCCTGAGGATGCGACATGGGAGCATGAGGATGCTATGTGGGAAGACTACACATATCGTTTTGAAGATTTTGAAAATCTTGTTGATGTTGTGTAAAAGTTGCACTAAGGACAGTGCAAAAATAAGGGGAGGGGATTGTAATATCCCCCTGTAGTGCCCTGGTTATATTATGAATTGTAATCATGTTTATGAATTGTAATCATGTTTTGTAGGTCGGTGAGCTGAGTATTGATAAGATGGTGGGATTATTTGTTATTAGGCCAGAGAGCCTAAGTGTTAAGGCTAGGATCCTGTTTTTGTATATGTAATTATGCAGATCATTAATATAATATATAAACAATGTTGTGTGCTGACCGACCACGAAGAAAGAGTGATGGGGGACTAAGATTCCACATAATGGGTAAGGGAAAGGGGGTTGAAAGGTTGGAAGATGGGATAATCTTGAGGGCTTAAGTCCATGAATACAAATTTATTATTATTCCAAAGTGGCGTGAAAGGTATATTTTTACCCTAAGTTCCTGGAAAAGGGAACGAATACTTGATGGAGTGCATGCATCTTCATGGGAGACATGTGTCGGCCCAAGCACATGCAATTTAACCCAATAATTGAGTCGTGATGGGGGTTCATCCTCCATTCTTGCATCATCTGTCTGAACCATGTGGCCTTTTGCTTCTGGTCTCTACATGCATACCTCACGCAACTCTGAAACGCGAAATCGTGAGACCTCTGTGATCGACCGGTGTATTCCTGTAAATTTCGTCTGGTCTCTGTTTTTGGCCTCCATCATCGACATCTACATAATTTCCTTGTCACACACCCTGAAAACCAGTGGAAAACCCGTGGACTAACTCGTGTCTCCTGTGTGTCCTGTGAACCCAATTTACCCACCCTACAAATCTGAGTTTGTGCTTAACCATTTGGGTTTTTGTCTTTTGTGAAACTTGAGCATACTGTAATTTTCTATGTCCTGTGGGTTATAACTGTGGGTTGTTGTGGCCACACAGTCTCTTGGTTGAGTGTGACTAGCTACCATCATTTGTTCCTTGTTGAGCCTTACTGTTGTCCTCCTTGTGCTGGAACAGAGCTGAAGAGGTAGGTTGTTAGGTCTATGTGAAACACTCTCTCTAGGTGAGAGAGGTGGTTGTGGTTGAAGAAGCAAGTTGTCATGTATGTGAGTGACTCTCTCCAGGTGAGAGAGTGCACGGAGGAAGTGAGAAATATTGGAAGGTGTCTTGTAGCTGCCACAGATCTCAGAGAATTCTTGTCCAGATTATTTCTAAAGCCCAAGGCAAGGGAAGTTTAGCAGTCGAAGGACTGTCCAGGTAACAGTGAAGGTGTATACTCCTAGGGTGGGATAGGCATGTGGGGAATGAGATTCTGTGAGCAATGCGCATAAGTGGCTCCTAGGAGAGAATCCATCCTCATAAAATGTGTGTCTTCCTGTTGACCTTGCCTAGCCTAGGATTCCCTTCCCCAGTGGAGCTTAGTCCCAGCTCGAGGGTGACCTACTGTTGAGAGTGATGAGCTGTGTGGTCTAAGGTTGGGAGGCTCATGGAAGGTTTGCACGCAGTTGGTGGTGTTACGCTAGTTTAAAAGATAAGTATTAATTTTGTACTTAATTTATATGTGATGCATGTATGTTTCTTGAAATGTATCATGTATTTCATTGCAAGTTTGTATTGTTGTTAATTCTATTTAAGTTTGTGTGACAGCAGTAACTCCATCTTAAATATGTTAATTTGATTTAATGCATATTCTTTATATTCATATTATAATATATATATATATATATAT
Source organism: Picea engelmannii (assembly GCA_009831015.1). Classification (NCBI taxonomy): domain Eukaryota; kingdom Viridiplantae; phylum Streptophyta; class Pinopsida; order Pinales; family Pinaceae; genus Picea; species Picea engelmannii. The sequence goes on along the minus strand of ML777336.1, from coordinate 135,844 downwards.
ATATATATATATATATATATATATATATAAGTGAATGTTCCACGTAGTAGCGTTTCTCGGCAGTGGGGTTTATGGTTGGGGACGCTACAATCTTCTCCTCCTTTGTTGGTGCACGCACAAGTAGGTTCAATAGGTTGGGTTCAAGTTACTTAGTCCATCAAAACCCTATAGACACCGACCCTTTTGGCATCACCTACAAGCAAGTGAAGTCTCACCCAAGGTATCTTTATGGGGATTGCAGGAACTGAGATTCTGTAGTGGTGAGGGAAGTATGGGAAATGGGATCTAGCATAACTATAAGACCCCTTCGCGCACTAGTTCCTAAATAGATTGAACACATTACTTAATTATATATGCATATAGGTTTATATTCATGTTGGTTAATGGTTAAGCATACAATTATGGATACTACACATTATATTATCAACAATATCAACAGAGATAAGCATTCATTCATATTAAAGAAAATAATTAACATAGTATAGAAATGGATGGTCATCGAACAACACAATTATACACTGAGTTATCATGGTTTTCCCCCCTCCGGGCTACATCCATAAAATGTTAGATTCTTTATTATATTTGAGTATCTTGATTGTGCTTTGTGCTACAATGGAGTCTTGACATACGATATTCTTCACAATTCTAGTTTCTTTACACTACTCTACTCTTTAAATATCTCTTTCTCTCTAGACCTCGTGAACACAACCAGAAACAACAACAAAAACCCAAGAAGAGACGATGGACTCTGCTTCGCGGATCTTTTACATATTTATACATTTTTCTCAGGTTCTTTTTTCATCTCATAACGAGTTGGCTACCACTCATGTTCGACTAGGGACAACTCATTAAGACTTGGATATAGTTCATGCTCGAATGGTTTTTCCATATTTTGTGCTAGTTGTTCCTTCCCATCCCCCATATTCTTCTCTTTCCTCTATATTTTTTCTTGATCTTCTTGATCCCGCACATTTTCCCTGTACCTCGTTTCTTCTCACCATTCTATTCCCAAAATTGTCTTCCGAACAAGCCCAAAACACTCACCTGTAGCTCATCCCAAGTCACTTAGATCTGTTGTGTCATGCTCCTCCACACCTCATTGAATTTCTTTAGACTGACCTTTGTTTTCTATACTGCTACTATGATTTATGCTTCCTTGTTCACAATTTTTTCCATCGTCTTCATTGTTACAGTCGTAATCTTAGCTTCGACGTCTTGTGTTGCTAATGTCGTAGTAATCTGTGCAGTGGCTAACTCTTCTAGAACCTCAATGGATTTTTCTTGTAGTTCTTGCAACTTCTTTATGACCGTCTTATGTTCTTCCTTCATTTGTTCCAATGTGTTGTACAACTTCCTATTAGCTAGTATCATTGACATTCTTTTTGTTGGTCACAACGTATTCATGTGCTCAGTGGCCTGCTGCACTTCCTCCTTTTTACTCCTTATCTTATCCTCCAATGATTTCATTTTTGTATTGGTGGTAAGATTTGTCCAAATGTTTGTTCCTTCATCACAAATATTTATGCATTCTTTCTCCAAGATTTTGATGTTTTCTACTATTGTTTGTGCAATCATTTCCCTTTATGCTCCTTCTTCTGGTGGCATCCTTTGTGTTGCATGCAATTCCATCTCTGTGATCTTCATGAAAATTCCTTTAATGGCCTCATTGATCTTTACCACTTATTCCTATTATAATACCCCTAGGAAAAACCCCAATTGTACTTATAAATTTAAATGTAATTATAAATATAATATGGTGAGATGATGGTACAAGGTCTTTTGTTCAGTTCTACGCACATTGAGTCAATGTGAAGGAATCTCATACCAAAGAAGTGCACAAATTTTATAATGTATCACGCACCTGTGTGAGTGTTACACATTATTTTGGTCACCTCAGTGATCACCTAACAACATGTGTTTATGTTCCCTGAAAATATTAAAAGAAGACTTTCTCCATGGGAAAAGTGATTTGCTTTCCTCCTTCAAGAACCGTGTTAAGGAAGGTCATCTCATCCTTCCATATTCATGGGGTGCGACGATGCCTTATCGTCACACTTTTCCCTAATCCTGGAATACGACGTCATTGCATGGTGCTCATGCATAGGGTGCGATGATGCTTAAAGCATAGGAAATGCCAAATTTCACGAATGTTCTAGAAGGGAATCTTCTAGAAGATGAGGTGGTCTTCGATCGGTTTGGATATTAATCGCTACTTTGATTTGGTGGTATCATCCTAATCTCATCATCCATCTCTCTTTGACACTATATAAAGAGAGATCTCTCATTGATGCATACCCCCTTCTCTCCTAAGGGCTGCACGACCTCTCGATCAAGGATCTTCAATTCCGAGTCGAGTTCGCTCTTTGAGACCCTAGTGGTCTCCCTTTCGAATTATCACAGTGCCCTTTTTTTTTTTTCCCTCTGGTGCAGGTTTTATGGTGCCCACGACCTCTTTCTTCACACTACTGAAGTCACAAGTTTTAGGTGCAATATCCTCCCCCATTATCCCCTTCCTGCATGTGAGCTTGGGTTATATCCTGGCGTAAATGCACGATTGTGGGCGTTCCCAAGGGTGGTTTGGGATCAACCCACTTTTCTACCCACAATTCACCTCCATCTCCCACGTACCCCTCTTTCAATATTGTGGTTTCAATTGCAGTCCACTCCAATAAGGTTAAAGTTTGATCACCTTCCAGCCTTGCAATCAAGTTGGATCGTTGATATTATGATCTTGGTCACACCTCCTCATCAATGATTGAGATTCACTTCCTTCTCTCTCCAGATCACACCTATTAACCTCCCCTATCTGTTGACATGTGGAACTTGTAAATCAACGACCACGATTACTTCGGCTATTTGGGATTTGGGGATTTCAAACCTTGCGCACCCACTTTTCCCCATATTACATTCACCTAGAGTTCTAGATTTGTCGATGCGTGTCCCTCACAGATCGACGGTCACAAATCCCTTTGGTTCTTTACCCAGAATCCACATATTCCTGCCACGTGTCCTCCTCAAGCCAACAGTTCTAGTCTTCTTCGGGGATTCAACACTTTCTACCAAGACCAGATCAATGGTCCTTAGCACCCTTCTCGATCAACGTTCGATATTTACTTTGGGCTTCGACACTTCAAATCTCTTCTTTCCTCTAAATTATTTCATACCCAGAGCTCTGGATCTGACGCCATGCATCCCACTCAATCCAATGGTCCTTGTTACTTCGGGACTTCAGCCTTCAGGATTTTCAGCTCCTCTACGCTCATTGTCTCCCAGAGTGTTTCCCTCGGAGTCCATGATATAACGACACGTGTCTCCCTTTTGATCGAATGACTTCTAGCCACTTTGACACTTCGGGTTTCGACGATTTCAATTTCTCCTTACTCACAAAAATCCCGGAGCACTTTCGCCTGGAGTTATGGATCTCCTGCCACTTGTCCCTCTCGACGATCGACAATCCCTAGTCTCTTCAGGACTTCGGCGAATTCATACTTCTATGTGTACGCAAAGGCTTAATGCTCGTGCACTTTACTTAGATCCAACGATCGAGAATGATCTCGCTCCCACCTAGACGGATATTAACCGTTGATTTGTTAAATCTTCAGGACTTTCCTCCCTTCGAAGATTCTTCCCTCTATCTCTCTTGAGATTTCTACCTCCTTCTGCCTCTTTAACTCTTTAAAGAGTTTATTCGATACTTAGTCGAATTTTCGGTCTATGCACTCCTTGCAATAGATTCTTCTGCAAGAATTTAGCTCTTGCAGACGAGTGTGCACACCTTGCAGCAGTCACATTGCACTCCTTGAAAATGGAAAGTTCATGCTACCTCTTACGAGCTTCTAAGTCAAAACAAACTTTGTCAACACGCTCCTTGTGGACTGTGTGCACACCTTACATGACTCAGTGAAAAGAAAACAATTGAACCTTATACAACCATTTCACAGTTCCATATATTCAACAACACAAGTCATTCATTCATGAAACAAAATAACAGAATCGTAAATAGAAATGACCACACGCATTTGAATCAATTTTCTCCTGCGATATTCATTCCAAAAGGAAAAAATGGCTACAACTATGATCAAACAAAAACTAAAAATTCTGAAAAACTCCTACTAAATCGCAGCAGCCTCAGTTGGGCATAAAAAACATTTATTTATCTTTGAGGGTCCTTAGGGTTCCCCCCGACTACTCATCTACTCAAAAACAAACCCTAATTTCTATCCTAGTTCAGTTACATTCAAGACTCGGAGTGAAAACTCCCATATCACTCGTGATCATTCAGATTCTAAGCGCTTTATCTTCTTCTATTTTTCAATCAACTCCAAAAAACTCGTGGTAACCTCCATCGCTTAAAATTCCTAATTGATTGCAAAGCATTGAGTTGTCCTGCCATGCATGTTTGCTAACGATGCTTCTGCATCATACTCCCCTGGATAAAAAAAAATCATGGACTTTTGTCCATGAGCTCCTGCACCGACTTTCCATGTTTCTAGATATCAACTTCATTTTCCCAACTGACATCTTCTATTGGATGTCCTTTCCACTTGACCAAATATTCAAAATAGGTCTTCCTCCTAGTCTTTTTTCCAATCCTCTAATCAATGATATTCTCCATTTGTGGTTTTTCTTCTATAGTCATTTTTTCTCCCACTGAATCATTTCTTGATCTTCTGATCCCTCTGTGTCATCTTCCCTGTAAGGATACATGTCTGAAATGTTAAATATCGGTGATATGCCCACATCATATGGCAGCTCAATCTCATAGGCATTTGCACAAAACTTCCCTAAGATCTTACATGGCCCTATATTCTTCATCTTTAAATTGTTATATGTTCCCCTTGGGAACCTTTCCTTCCTAAGATGTGCTAGAACCTGATCTCCTACTTCAAATTGAAGTTCCCTGCGATGTTGATCAACTATGCGCATGTACTCTTGGCTAGATCTCTGTAACTTTCCTTTGATCTGTCTATGGAGCTTCTGCATTTCTGCAACAAAATCTTATGCTCCAACGCTTTTGATCTCACTCTGTTCCAAGTCTCTCAACTCAGATACTCCCCTTGGCTGCATTCCATAAAATATTTGGATTGGGCTCTTTCCAGTGCTCCTGTTTGGTGAGTCATTATATGCAAATTCTTCTTGTGGCAGAATCTTATCCCACTGGTTATGATGCTCAATGAACAGACTCCTCAATAAGTTTCCCAAAATTTTGTTTACCACCTCTGTTTGTCCATGTGTCTGGGGTTGATAAGATGAGTTGAAGGAGAAATCTGTCCCCAACTTATTCCATAGTTTTCTCCAGAAATGACCAACAAATTTAGTATCTTTGTCTGAGACAATACTCCTGGGTAGTCCATGAAGTCTCACAACTTCCTTGACAAACAAATTTGCAACATGTGTTGCATCACTAGTCTTCTGGCATGGGATAAAGTGTGCCATCTTTGAAAATCTATCCACCATCACAAATATGGAATCACATCCTCTTTGCGTTCTTAGCAATCCTAACACAAAATCCATGCTTATTTCATCCCAAGGCCTCTCTGGTATTAGCAATGGTTGATACAATCCAGTGTTCTGTCTCTTACCCTTTGCATGTTGGCAGATTCTACATCTGCTCACAAATTTTGTCACTTTTGTTCTCATACTTGGCCAATAGTATGAACTTCTCGACTGTGAAAATGTTTTATCATGGATGAAATGTCTAGCCAATCCTCCACTATGCTTTTCCTTCAAAAGGTTATCTCTCATTGAGCATTTTGGTATGCACAATTGATTTCCCTTGAACAAAAATCTGTCTTGAATCATATACTTTGTCCAATGGCTCCTGCCTCTTAGCACAGGATTTGTACATGCTTCATATGCTTCCTTGAAATTTAGATCATCACAATACATATCCTCTAGGTGTTCAAACCCCAAGGTCTTCACCTGAAATTCTTGCAGAATCAAACATCTCCTACTCAATGCATCAACAACTTTGTTAGCATTCCCAACAATATGTTTTATGACAAAAGTAAAATTATGCATAAACTCAACCCACTTTGCATGCCTCTGATTCAGTTTTTCCTATCTGGTTATGAATTGTAAATCTTGGTTTTCACTATACAAGACAAATTCATGGGAAACAAGGTAGTGTCTCCATTTCTTCAGGGCTTGAATTATGCCATAAAACTCCTTATCATATGTGGAGTACTTTCTCTTAGTCTCATTCAGGTTCTCACTGGAATAGGTAACATGTCTATTGTCCTGGCTCAAAATTTCTCCAATTGCAACTCCACTTGCATCAGAGGCCTATTGTTCTGTTATTTTCTCCTTGAGTATATTGAAGCTCCTCTCGGCCTCCTCTGTCCATTTAAAATACTTGTGCCTCTTCTTCATTGTATCCATCATCAGTGCACAAATCCCACTGAAATATTTTATGAACTTCCTATAGAAACTTGCTAATCCATGGAATATTCTTACCTCAAACATACTCCTTGGTGATGGCCATTCATTGATTTCTTTCACCTTCTCTGGAATATCTCGTATCCCACCATTTTGTTTCCAAACTCATGAGATTTCGTTGGAAAAGTTGTAATTTGTCGGAGTCATCCATCAAGAATTGGATGAACACCACAGATGAAAATTCATAACATGATTATTCAGATCTTCTTCTTCTCAACTGTCAAATTTAGCAATGTCAGATGGTATGTTGGCCAGTATGACGGACCAGTAAGGAGAATGTAAGATAGGATCATTCAAAATCCTATATAGATCAGGTAAGTCCAAAGTGGCCAGGAAAGGAAACTTTTGGTTCACTTGTGGAAACTAGTAGTCTTGAGGGGGAAGCCTCATAGGTATACCATTAGGACCATAAGAAGTCTACAAATAAGGAGACAGTCCTGCCAGATTCAATTGTGGAGGATTTTGAGACACATAGCCCATAGGGTTGGGTTGATTAGAGATGTTCCCTTGGAAAGGAACACTAGATTGAACGTTCAGACCCCAAGAAGGATTCAAAGAAATTGGATAGCATTGACCGAGATTAGGGGGTACAAAAGAATTAACTTGAGGATTTTTCCCCCTAGAGGATTGTAGGTTTTCTTGGAAAGGAAGATGCCAAGGTAGAGATTGTACCACAGGTGCATTATGTCCATAAAGTGGGTTATGGACTCCAACCTGAGGTTGCTCCTCGAGTTGAGGTTGTGCCCCAATCTAAGGTTATGCCCCAATTTGAGGTTGTCCCCCAAATTGAGGTTGTCCCCCAATTCGAGGTTGTGCCCCAAATTGAGGATGCCCCGCAATTTGAGGTTGTTCCCCAATATGAGGTTGTCCCCCAAATTGAGGTTGACCTCCAACAGGAATCTGGAAACCAGAAGTGATAGAAAGACTAGTGCCTCTAAGAGGATTGGAGCCACTAGGGCCAGATCCTCCAAGAGAAGGTGGAGGAGGAACATAAGACCCTCCAGAGAGAACCTGGGCAGGTGTAGGAACAAAACCAACAACATCATTATACCCAGGAGGAAAAAAAAGTCCAGAAACTTCGGATGGAACCTGGGTAGAAGTAGCAACATAAGTATTCATAGCTCTATACCCAGGGGGATGTGACGGATTCAATCTAGGTGGAAGTGGTGTCCTAATTGGAGCTTGGGAGATGACCACATTTCCAGTAGGAATTGTCGTAGCTTGTGGGACCATAGTAGAATGGGCCATCTGGAGAGTAGGAATCGAGTGAGAACCAATCAAAAACTGGTCTGGAATAGTGGTGAAGTTACAGGTAGTGCCGGTAAAATGGTCTAAAGGTATTGTATAAGTAACAAACGTCTCAAGCACTTGTGATGCCATAGGTCGATCAAGACTCGCTCCTAGGTTACCGTACATATCACGTACTATCAAAGGGATAGAACCAAAACTAGAATTTCCAACAGTGTGAGCTGAGGTCCTAAATGGTTCACTTTGAAAAAGTGGATTCTCTACTCCAGATCCCGCGTTAGGTTCGATAGGTACTTCAGTGTTGTCAACAACAAAAATTTCCATGGATGAGTTCATCCGAAGTATACGTGCATCTGGTCTAAGATTGGGAAGTCTGAATGGTTTTAAAGATTCTGAAACAATTTGAAACCCTTCTAAAGAGTGTGTGCTCCCAACCTCATAAGCTACTTTGTTGTTGACTACTCCCTCTAGAAACAATTTGAAACCCTTCTAAAGTGAAACTGTTGATGTTGTGACCTTTACCCAATAGAATGAAAAAAGAGATGAATGTGTAATTTTCAATTCAATGAACTCTAGTTATAGTAGGGAGAAGGTATTCCTTTTGAAGTACAACCAACTACCAATTGCAATTCCTTAATTCCGAATGAACACAATTCCAAACAATCATGAACTTATTTTTTTCCAAATTCTTCTCTTTAAATATATTTCGAATGTAAATAATTTTGTATAAGGGATTACTTAAAAAGAATAAATGAATTCAATTCTTCCTGTCCAAGAAAAAATCAGAGATGTAATAATGAATGGAAAACGTAATCCAAGCAAATCAAGACATTCTCAACACAATTCCCTAATCAAATTCGTAATGTAGACATAAGTGAAAAAGAAATAAAAAATCTTGACATAAGCAAGCAAAAAGTGTTTCTTAATCAACAACCAATATGACAAACAAAATGAATCCAAAACTCAGAAAAAAACCAAATACTCTTCATCAAACAAGCACTCAGATCAGGATCTGAGATTATATCCTTATGACAATGAGAAAAAGTAAAAAACTTGCAAAATGCAAAGAAGGAATTTCAATCACTGAAAACCAATCAGAAGTAAGATTTAAACTCAAGAATCAATCAATCATAGGCATAGGAAGTTCACCCTAGGCTACTAAGGAAAATATGGGTGGTTAAAGACAAGATGACTCACTCCATCAAAATCTACATGAGTCGTCGCAGGCTGGGTATAAGACATAGAGCGACGAGCGGTCGGCGCAGACCACTGGCAAAGTAGAGTGCGACATCGTCGCACTGGATTGGCTAGGCAGAGAGAGACATTGTCGCACTAGATTGGATAGGCAGAGAGCGACGTCTTAGGGTCGCTGCAGGCTGACAATGAGGTACAATGCGAAGATCTCTACAAATTTGAAAATTTTGGAAGAAAGGTAAAAAATCCAAAGGAACTTCTAAACCTGGGGAGTCTAAATGGATCACCCACAGACTCAGAGAATGAAATTTATCATAAGAAGTCAAGCTAAAGTCAAATGGGAAGAAAAAAATCAAAAGGAGGTCGTACTCCCTAGTGGAGTAACCAATTTTGTTATGGGACTTATCGGTAAATGTGGACATAAACAGATCTCCCTAGATCCACCTAGATCTAGAACAAAACAAAATAGAACGTGATTCTTTCCCTAAGCTCTAATCATTGAGTTTATTATCTAGCAAGAGATGGGAAACATACCATTTAAATATCGCTTCCTCTTGTCGTTTTCGTCCTAGCTCCACTCCAGTGCTCCTGTGATCTTGAATATGCAAGGGAACGCAAGCCAACCAAAGTGAAAGCAATAATATACTCAACGAGAACCTATGTATGTGATCAAGGAATCATACAATAAAACGAGATGAGTTTTATGGGAAAGAAACATATCACTTTATTATATAATAATGAAAGTGGAGACTACAACCAAAGCCTTGATGTTGCAAGGTCCCCTTCCGATGACCCTTTGCTTCAACACACACTTGCTCCAATCTTGAATGAAGAGGATCCACAATGACTTAATGAACTGAAATGAGATTCTCAAGAATTATCCAATGCAGAACTCTCCATGCAATCTTAGCTTATTCAACCTTCTGTGCTTCATTCCCCTTTTCCATGAGATATCCCTCTTTATATAGGGGAAAGGGAGATGGTTAAAGAGATTAGGATGATCCCACCAAATCAGAGAAGTGAGTAAGATCCCAACCATACCGATGCCACCTCATCTTCTAGAAGATCCCCTAATATAAATTTCGTGAAACTTAACCTTTTGTTATCCTTTTGACATCATCGCACCCTAGCTTTATGACATCTTGCAGAGACGTCACAATCTAGCTTTAGGGCAGAGTGTGACAACCAGTCATCGTCACACCCTGCTTATGGTGTATCCTGCGACGACCCTCCTTGACAAAAATTTTGATAAGAGAAAGTCAGTCACTTTCCTCCTGAAGAAAGGACCTTTTTGGGAACATGAAAACATGTTGTCAATGAATCACTAAGATGACCAAAATAATGTGTAACATCTCTCATTATTCTATCATCCACTCTTTCCATACGTACCCTCTACGATCCATCATCCATCCCTGTACTTAAGAGGCTTTGGAGTTTTTTGTAACTAGTAAACCTGGGTAATTTGAGCTGAATAAATGAGTTGTCATGCATGTGTGCATTTTTAAGAAGTAGGTTGTCATGCCCATGAGCATTCTCTTTAAGTGAGAGAATTGCTAGTAATTGTTTTCCTATGATCCAGGCTGTAGCTACAGGGCTCTGAGACTTCCTATCCAGCTTATTGTTGAAGCCCCGAAAGGGAAGTGGAACAACCAGAGAATTGTTGAGCAGAGAATGGGTACACTTCGTGGGGTGGGATAGACTATGGGGAATGAGAGGTTGTAGGATGATTAATGGAGTTGGAACCTTAGTTTGAGAATTTATGTGGTTGATAGACCTTAGCATGGATTACGATTTATTTTCCCTAGTTGAGTTTTAGCCCCATCTCGTGGGTGATCTGCTACTGAGAGTTTATGAGCGACATAGTCTATGGTTGGGAGGAAAGTTTGAGGTTTTCATGCAATTGACGATTTATTTACAAAAGATAAGTGTTTATTGTGTGTTTGCATGAAATTTCATGTAATTAATTATGTTATCATTTTTATGGGGTTTTATTGTTTTAATTATGCTTAAGTTTATATATTGGTAGGACTACATAATTGTAATCATATGCAAGGAATATTATAAATTTAATGGTAATAGAAAGGAAAATTTTATGTAGCATGGCCCAACTTGGGGCTAGGGATGATACTTTGATGGGAAGGACAACATCAACCTTTCAAATCCAATTCCATAGTTTTTTCATTGTGGTATATATTTTTATCTATCTCAAACCACATTTTTCGTCGTCACTCATTGGCTAAATTTTTTAGAGAGAGAGATAGAGGGGGGTTAGCTCAATCAATTATTTTTAATGTTGCTTGACATTTGTCTAGTTACATGTCATCAAGTGTTAGGTTTGAATCCCACTAGGTTAGGATCTCAACATGTTTACGAGGGAATCCATCCATAAATGTATAAAAACATCCCTTGGGTTTTCCTATCAATTTTTCCTCATAAAAAAAAATATAAAAACAAATAAATAAAAATAAAATATTGGATTTTACTTTTTCATTTATTTTTTTTATTATATTTTGTTTTCTTTCACCATTTTTTATTTTGATATGCTTATTTTGCCCATTTTTTTCTATTTCTTAATTTAATTTTCTAAGTTTTTTTATTATTTTTTCTATTTCTTAATTTAATTTTCTATGTTTCTTTATTTTTAGTGGTAGAATAATAATTTTAATAGGACATCATTTCTAACATGTATTATTAATCGGTTGACCAAACATTACAAGTGTAGCTAGAAATCTATTTAAAGAGTTTTATGCCGATCATAGGTTCTCATTACTCAAATCATGCATTATAGTTTTTAAGTACTCAAATTCTCAATAGCAAGTCACCCCTAATATGAGGTTAGGCATCCACAAGAGAAGGGTGTCTCCCACATTCTACTCACAACTCAATATCCCACAACCCACTAGTATTCTCCTACAACTAATTAAATAATGATATGTTCATATAATTTCTAACATTTTCTTAAATCTTTCCCTTACGTCACCCCCTTTGTAAAGTTTTGGTCCACATCTTATTTAGTCCTTACCTTTCTCAATAATGCTATGCACACATCATCCCTATAATGATCGACTCTATGTTATCCTCTTGTTCTTTCATTTTTAATTATTTCCTCAATAATGCCTAATATCTTTTGGTTAACCAATATATTATGTTATAAGTTTACCAAATTTGAACTTTTAAATTCACACATCATTATAAGTCATATGTCTCATTAAGTTTCCATCTTTTAACGACATTTTCTATCCATAAAAACTATTTATATAATTTAATTACTTTATAAAATTATTTAAGCTTAAAATTTTAATGGTAAACTTTAGACTATTTATTTGACATTCCCTCCCTAATTTATACAACACCATATTATTTCACACATTAGTGTCGAGAGTTTCATCACTCTAGACTTGCAAAATATAATTTGTAAATATATTTTTCATAATGACTTTTCAATAATATATTTCTATTAGAGTTATTAATAACAATAATAAACTAATTTTAAAGTTTATATAGATATACAAATTTTAAAGTTTATATAGATGTACATGATTTACCTCTTAGATTTGAACCTATAATCTTTTAAAAATATATATATATTCTTAGCATACACTAATTCATTATTTAATATCTACATTTATTAACAAATTAAATCAAATAAAAAATAAAAGTAAAAGTATAAAATAAAGCAAGTAAATGATTGTTGGTGTGTGATTTTGGTATCATTTGCACCACATCTTCATTTCCACTTAGGAATAAAGTGACATTACAAATGTGGAATTATTTATGCGTACTATGTAAGAGATATTACTTTCTTAGAACTTAGCAAAGAGGGGTATGCATAATTACGCCGAAAGGCGTACACCTATTGATTATGGACACATTTAATAGGTTTTTAGAGATTAATCAGTTGTGTATGGACAAGATTAAATATTGATGGAATATTCTTAGTAGTTCCAATAAATCAATGGTTGTGATTTCAACCACTAACTTCCTCCCTATTAAAAAGACATCAATTTACATATTTATTTTTTTACTTTTACTTAATCATATTTAAAATTTACTATGGTGGCTAGCTGATTGCCACGTATGAGTGATTATGATTTCATTTTCTAGGCCAGCCTAAACCTTTGATCTTCAACTCCTTTGTCTCCTTCCATCCACCTCTAGACCATTTCTCTTTCCCAACAATTACTTTCGACATTCATCAACCACAAATTTAAATTTATGGCTGTGATAGTAATATATCAGAAGTCCATGTTCATGGATCTTCGTTGGTGGAATAACTTTAATTATTATTTCATTTCGTGACCGAAAACATATGGGTAAAAGTGACAAGCTGCTTTTACGGGCACCGTGTCATTCACGAACATAAGCAACGGACTATTAAGATTTTCGTGGTGATACTTGAATTGATAGTAAAGGGATAAGATCTCTATTGGTGAAATAATAATTATATTTAATTAATTGATTTCATATTATCAATAAGATTTTCATGGTGATGCATGATTTGACCATATTATCAATAAGATATGTATAGTATTACAAGTTCATGTTTATGGATTTTGGTTGGGGGAATAAATATAATTATGTTGATGGGCATTCTTATATAGGAAACACGGTTCTAGAATATATATATATTTTTAATAATAATAAATATATTTTTTAATTTTAATAATATAATAATAATTTTTTTTAAAACGAAGAAATTATGTTACTCCATCTTTTCCGCCTCAGGATTTGTAACAGTCCTCCTTTAAGTGGCCTCGAAGACCGGACTGGAAAGATAGAAATATTGATAGAATCTTTGCGCCCTCGATTCCGATCTATATGATGGATTGTGCAATTGGCAAAGAATGATGGCGAATTTTTCCCTCACTTTTTCGAATTGAAAAATCTTCCCACGAACTTTTTAATTTTTTTTTTTTATCAATTTCGAATCCGAATTCGAATTCTTTTCTGAAGATGGTTCGGAGTGAATAACTCGTTTCTGAAGACCCCGACTCTGCGTTGTGAAGCTGCAATCCTGATAGTCACTGCTTGCAAATGGGTAGGAAATCAAACATAAAAAAAGAGGCTCTCCAGCGTGAATATTGTCAGAAAAGAAAATCCCGTTGTCGAGAACTATCTGCATGCGCTCTAAGTGCTGAGTTATAAACATACAAAGGATACCCCATCGTTGCGATTTCTGTGATAACCAATAGTTTATTACTACTCTTTATGAAGTCGATCGACAAGTTTAAATGGGCAGTATGGTACATATTATATTATATTATTGTTTCATGATTTGGAATATTGTATTACTCGCTTCATCCGAGACTCCTCCAAAATAAGCCGAAGGGAAACAATTTCTTCATTCAAATCATATTTGTCTGTCTCGCATTTCTGTTTGAAAGCTTACTAGTATTCCTGGGGTAACTCCTGGTGGCATTAAAAACAGGATCTTTGCTCCTTCTATCCACCAGATCTTAAACGCTCATGACACTGGAAACTACCGCTTGCGTTCTACATACCGATGATGATTGTCGATGCTCAGGTTCGAGATTCTGAAAGGTGCTATTTTTATCCTGGAATATAAACAAACATTAAAGTGAAAAGTTAGCATTGGCCGTATTGCAGGCTATTAAATCTTCTATGGTATGGTTTTACAACAAATTTTGGCTCACTCCATGCAATTTGTTTGAATGGTCTTCCATTTTTCTTTGCAGACTTGAAGTCCCTTTTTTGTTCACTCTAAAGCCAATTTTTTTTATACATATACTCTTCCTATCAGTTATACAAAACACATATACACAAGTTGTGCTATTACAGCGCGTGTACATTGGGTTTGATGCTCAAAAATTAAAAATTATGTTGGGTTTCCATGCCATGTCACGAGATCCATGATCCTTGACATTCCATATACTGAAAACTCTCTGACTCGACCCTTCAGTTTCATTTGGAGGTTATAAATTGAGCCATATCCAAGCCTAATGAACAATTCAACTTTGAGAGCAAAGACACTCTCGAGAAATTTCACTTCATATTGAGTCTGCATCCCTTTGTCCTTGGAAGTAGGCTCTTATCCTTATCTTGTTTAGCATTTCATTTATATAGAATACTTGAGATTAGAGTTGATTTCAGGGTTTCGTTGCATATGTTGTGGTTTACCCCTAGCCACATAGAGATTTTCCTCGTAACATAATTGGCGACTCCACTGGAGAGATATCCTTTTTGGGGTATTGAGTGTTTTTCTCCTTGATTTGCTCTCTGTTTGTCTAAGTTTCCTTGTCACCTGTCGCTTGACAACCTGTGTTTTTCCTTGCATCTAAGTTTGTTGGCTTAACCCTTTTCTTGACAGTGTTTTGGTTGGTATACATGGTTATTCCCTTGACAGACACGTACATACATAAGTTGTCTTCTTTTAGGGAGCGTATATACGTTCTTGTTGTTCAAACGATCGCGTACATCATCTCTTAAGTCATTCTCGTTGATTTTGGTGTTTGTTGGGTGAGTTTTTCTGGTTGTTGAGTCTTCTTGGGTCCCTATTCTGAATGTTAAGTTCCTACATAGTGATAGGAAGCCTTGTTATTGTTGAATTTTTGGGCGAACTTTTTTCTTGTTGTCTTTTTCATTGGTTGTCCTTGCATATTGGTCTGAGTAGTTGCTTCTTGGTATCCTACTTGGCTTGTCTTTTTTTTCTTGCAGTAGGGTCTTCCTGTGAGATTTTTATTCAGTCCTTGCATTTTCTTTTCATTATATCGAAAATACAAAAATATTTTCTTCCTTTCATTGTATTTATGGAATTTGCACTTTTGATTATTTTTCATTGATTTTTATGCATTTGGAAAGATTGCACTTCATTTAAATTGTACATATTGCATTGGAAAAAATTTCATTTAGAAGCTTACCATCTCTTTAAAATTCAAAACTAGTACTTAACAATGTTTTTATATTTTCTTATTTTTATATGTGAGTCGTAATACCATCAGTTTCACGATCACACCTCTTGAGTAAGAAAAGGCCATTAAAATTAACTTTGATTAATTAAAATTGATTAGAAATGATTTTATTTTTCAGGGTATACAAACAAGTATAGGACTTAGGGCCTTGGAATAGGATTTTGTGAGTAAACTTATCCAAGGCTACTAAACTCAATGTATGTGTCTGACCAGGGAGTGGTGAAACCAATTTTGTAATTGATGACATCAGGAGGCTCCGCTCACATCGGAGTTAAGCACGAGGTCGCGCGAAGTTGGTTGTAGAGATAGCCCTCTCATGCCTTCCTAGTGTCATAGATATTTTTGAGGTTCTATTCGTAGTTGGGGGTCTCGCTAGTGCCTTTACCTTCGTGAGAGGCATTGCTTTCGATATTTTTGGCTTTGCTACCCTGCCCATATGATGGACTAGACTTGTAAGTACTCGCTTGCGCATTGTTTATATTGTGGTGACTCTAGTTTCTTGACATAGGTAGCCACATAGGTTACTTGTAGGGGTTATTTTGCAGGTACCTTGAGTCAGATAAGGGTCAGACAACAAAAAACCTTTATGAAGTATTACCTCTCCGGGGGTATCTGACCGACTACGTTGTTAAGCCTACGAGGGACCTTATGACTAGTTATGATACCTCCACTCTACTAAAGGGAGTCTCAAGCCCCTCTTAGGTGAGGCATACCTACCTTAGTTGGGGGGGCCCTTTTCGTCCATTATATCATGTTCGTGTGCATTGGTCCTTTTACTTTATTTGGTGTTCTCTATGATTCTTAGTTGGCCTTAGGATTTTGTTTGATATCCCGAGTTCTGAGTCATCGTGGAGCAATACCAACCTTCTCATCGGTCTCTTCATCTGTTGAAGTTACCACCACGTCTTGAACCTTTATTGAAGCCTCCTTCTAAAAGGTGTAGATTTAATATGCGTGTTACATATATCTCCACCTCCTAGACTTGTGATCATCCAACTATGAGTACCAAGTCAAATATGAATGTCTCGGGAAGTCCTTCGACTCCCTTCTCTTACATGATTAGTGGGATCCCTTCGACTCCCTCATCCTCAACGGTGTTGGTGTTTTAGGCTCCCTCATCTAGTTCTACCCAACCCGTGAGTTCTTCTTGACCCATGGGAATGAACCCTTTCAGATCACATTTCGGTATTCCGAATCATGATTCTCATTCAATACCTTTGGCCTCTAATCCATTTTCTTTTGGTATGCCCGACATGATGCGCAACTCTCATCCTTCATTTCAATGACTAATGTGAATCCTAGTTTTGGTTATGGGGGCACGACACCTCCTTATGTTCCTTTCTCGTTTGGTGGAGGTCATATTCTTCAATAAAACCCTATAGTTGGATGTTTCAATCCTCCTTCCTCTAGGCCTAATCCAATATTCAGTGCTATGGGATGGGGTGCTCAAATGGGAGGACTATTTACGTCGTATATTTCGTCATGCATTCCTTCTTCCTCCCTGTTGATTCCGATGAATGCATTTATTATGGTGAATTCCCCTCTTCCCTCTAGTGTTCCATCAAGAGGGATTCAGTTTCACAGTATGGGAAACCCCTAGCACTGAGTTCCTTCGTCTAGGGGAAACATATATAATCCTTATCATGCATATTTTGCCGGTAGGTTCCCTTACAACCTTTCATGAATCAATTTGGAGGAGGATACTATCCCACCGAATAGGGCCATGATATATATGAGAACCGTCGATGGTTTGCAATCCCCCAACCCCAATATTTCCCGCAAGCATGGGATCAGATGTTGCAACCCCGATTCCCTTTTCTTCCCATGATAAATTTGCATATTTGTCAAAATTAATGAATGACGCTGTGTGTCACGATCCGTCATGGCCCCCCATCCCCACCAAGCTTCCTTTGGGCATTCCTAAATTCGAGGGAAAGACTAGTGAGAACCTGGGTGATCATGTAACTACTTTTCATCTATGGTGCTCATTTAACTCCCTAGATGACGATTCTATTAATTTGAGGATATTTCAATGCACCCTCATGGGGGCTTCCGCGAAATGGAACATTGAGCTATTTGGGGGAACATATGGAACTTGCAATCAAATGGTATTGGTTTTTCTCAAGCACTTCCAATTACTAGTTTGTTACAATGATGACATAGAACTGTTGTCAAACTTTTTCCAAGATAAATCCACACATATCTCCAATCATATCCAAGAGTAGCGCAGATGGAAGAGGTGATCACATGGAAGTAGGAGGATTTCACTCAAATTCACAATATGCCCACTTTAATTGAATTTCGTTAATCTGGTGCATCCATAACAACACGATCAATGGACTCTTGTGGGCAGATTTGGTGGGTTAAATTTACAATCGTTGAATTCTTTCTCATCACTGGTAGAATATGGTTCATGTTTTCTATTGGTGTATTTTGAAAACGAAATAAGTTATGTTACACATCTTTTTCTCCTCGGGATTTGTAACAATCCTCCCTAGAGTGGCCTTGAAGACTAGATTGGAAAGATATGAATATTGATAGAGTCTTTGCACCCTCAATTCCGATCTATATGATGTGTTGTGAAGCTGGAAAAGTATAATGGCGAATTTTTCTCGAATTGAAAAATATTCCCACCAACTTTTTTTTTTATCAAATTCGAATTTGAATTCAAACTCTTTCTGAATACCCCTACTCTGCGTTGTGAAGATGCAATAGTGGTAGTAACTTCCGAAAAAAGGGTAGGATATCAAACATAAAAAAATAGGTTTTCCAGTGGGAATGTTTTCAAAAAAGAAAATCTTGTTGCCCAGAATTATCTGCATGCGCTCTAAGGGCCAAGTTACAAACATGAAAAGGATACCCCATCGTTTCCATATTTTTGATAATCAATAGTTTATTACTACTCTTTATGAAGTCAATTGACAAGTTTAAATGTTTAGGGAATTATGGAACATATTGTATTATATTATTGTTTCATGATATGGAATATTGTATTAATCGCTTCATCCGAGACTCCTCGAAAATAATCCAAAAAAACACAATTTTTTCATGCAAATCATCTTTGTCTCTCTCACATTCAATTTTTTTTTGAAATATTACTAGTATTTCTATCCAAAGATGATTTTCGATGCTTAGGTTCAATATTTTGAACAATTCTATGTTTATCTCAGAATATAAAAAAACATTAAAGTGAAAATTTAGCATCGACATTATTGCAAGCTATCAAATGTTTTGCGATTTTGTATGGAGATAAAAGGATTCTTAAAACACAAAAGTGGTTTTGTAACATCCGTTGTTTTAATCCCTGCAAATTATAATGTATGTAATTGTATAAATGTGAATTAGGTTGGTGAGTCGATGTGTTGGGGAGAAGAACCAGTATTGATGGACAAAGAGCCCGTGTTGATTTTAATGTGGCTAAGAGCCGAATTATGTGTTAGGAATATTGAAATAATTAATAAAAGTAATAGTCATTGGGTGAAATACAAGGAATGAAAGTTATGAGGGTGTTATGATTCCACAAGAGAGAGGGGCCAATGGGGAATTATTCATGGGTATTAATCCAACCCACAATCATGAAATTATTATTATTGTGTAAACCTTCTATTTGATGTTGAGTGTTCCCAAAGAAAATCATTTAACTCATGTAAGATGGTGGGTGTGAGAATTCACCTGTCAGACAATTGGATAAGGTTGATGGATAGTTTCTAGGTATTGTTATTTTTCATTTATTTCAACCATTGGAGAGTGATATTGTATATTGATGTCAACCCTTAGTGATTTATGTCAACCATTAAATAAAGTCTGGTAGCGAATTTTGGTAGCACAATGGTTTGGGTAATGGACCCAAGGTTGTTTCATGTATAATGGTATGAGTTTTAATATATTTGATGGAAAGAATATTCTAGATGGATAGTACATGTCATTACATTTCCGGTGGTAGGTGGAATGTCACATAACTCCTCACAGTTAGAGAGTTATGGCCATGTGAAGTTGGAGAACCTAGGTTTGGGTAATGGACCCAAGTTTGTTTCATGGATAACGATATGCATTTTGATATATTTTCAGGTAATGTTATTCTATATGGATAGTGCATGTCATGCCATTGGTATGTGGAACGTCACATAACTCCTCACGGTTAGAGAGTTATGGCCATGTGAAGTTGGAGAACCCTCATGAGTCATCTAGAAGTCCCAAAAGGTCAATGTAGTCAAATTGGTTTAAGAGATTTTTAGAAGGTAAATAATAAAGTGAAGTGATGAGTGTACTATGATTCAAAGTGAATACAAAATAAATTATTTAAATAATAAANGTTTTTGGTGTTTGAAATTATTAAAAAAAACATAAAAGTAATTAGAATAATTACGTATGTTAATGTTGTGGATGCTAACAAATATTATTTTATAAGATTTAATGTTATTGATTAGCTCATGATTTATTCAAAGTATAGTTTATTGATAATAATTTCCCTTCACTTATTGTTTTTATTCCATATATTACAATCTAGTTTTCATTGTTCTCCTCGAACACATAATTGTGCTTCTTTTTTTTGTTCTTTGCATTACAACAAAAACATCAATTGAAATCGAAAGAGGTTTTAGTTGAACAACTTCTCCTTAATCTATTTTTAATGGAGGTTTCTAATGAAGGCTAGTGTGAATATGTTTTTATCTAGTTTTACTAAACAATCATTATAATATGAATTGCAGCAATGCTCCATGACAACAAGCACATAAAAGCAATAACATGCTAAGAATACGTCAATGTTCCACTTTGGTAAAGGTGCATAGATGCTCTCATTGGTATAGGTGCATAAATGTTTGCAGAATAA
The DNA here is from genome assembly GCA_009831015.1 of Picea engelmannii. Lineage (NCBI taxonomy): Eukaryota > Viridiplantae > Streptophyta > Pinopsida > Pinales > Pinaceae > Picea > Picea engelmannii. Next base: position 115,204 of record ML777336.1, on the reverse strand, counting down.
TGCACATCAATGTGCCAAGAACACATCAATACAATAGTGATCCACTTTTATCTATGTGCACTTGTAATTGACATTGGTCATGGAGCACTAGTTCTTTATAACTCATGTGCAGTAGAGCTCCAATGACCAAACAATACACCAATGCTCCATTTTGTTTGAAATCATTGATCGCCCCTAGTGGTATGAGCACACCAACAGTCCTCTTTGGTATGGGATCATTGATGTGCCTAATAGTATTGAAGAACCAAACAATACTTCTCATTTCCTTTATGTTATTAAAAAAGGTACGAAAACCTCAATATGACTCTTAAAAAGAGGAAAAAGTGAGGGTTTCTTTCATTTCTTCATTTCGTGAAAGGGAAGAGGAAGTGCTTCTACAATAGAATGAAATAAAAATTTCCATGAATGTAGGGAATGAAGTGTTTCGTTGTCATTATTTTATTTCTTCCCATTATTGATTTCAATTTTTTTATTTCCTTTTCTCACTAATCTTCCTAATTTCTTAGCTAGTTTTGTAATTTTTTGTCGATGGTTTGAGGGTTTTTCCTCTATTTTGTAGGTTAATGGAGTATTTTTTAAGGTTTTTACTTCAATGAATATGGCTAGTGGATGAGGGGATGAGGGATATATCGATAAAGAAAGGGGTACATTTTTATGTATCATGAATGCACATACATAGGGGTTTTCACTTCCCTTTATTTGTAAGTTCAAAAGGTTTCTCTAAATAGAAAAATGTTCTTCCATAATTATCTTGGAGCATTGATGCTCCTCATAGTTATGGAGGCATGGTATTCCTCTTTGTCATGGAAGCATTGACACTCCTTTTTGGTAAGTGAAGATCGATTATTGTGACTCCCATTGGGTCATAACATCGTTGCTCCTAATATATTGAAGAACTAAAAAATAATTCATATTTAATTTTTATCTAACATATTAAAGGTGGTATAAAAAACTACAATGTGACTTCAAAGAGGAAAAAGTGAGGGTTTTATTCATTTCAACTCTTCATGTGAGAGAAGAGTAAGAGGAATTATTTCTACATGAAGATGAAATACAAATAACCATGAATGCATGGAAAGACAAAGAGTATTACAACAAAAAAGTTTCCCTCTTCATTATTTATTTTATCCCCCCATATTGATTATATCTTTGTTATATTCTATTTATTGGTAATGTTTATAATTTCTTCAATGTTTTTATTAGTCATTTTTTCTATTTTTGAGGATAATGTTGGATTTACTTTCATGTCTTACATCAATGTATATGGTTAGAAAAAGAGGGATAATTTCAACCAATAAAGAGGTACATTTTTTGTATTATAGATGGATATACATAGTAGTTTTTGCCTCCTTTTTTTTTCACATTCATGAGGTTTCTCTGAGCAAAACAATGTTCTTCTCTAGTGATCTTGGAGAATCAATGCTCATCTTGGGTATGTAAGCAATGGTGCTTCTGTTTAGTACAAAAGCATTATTGTTTATCCTAGGTATGGAAGCACTAGTGTTTCACTTTCATGTGGAAGGGCTAGTTCTCTTCTTTGGTAAAATGAAAGAAATGGTCCTCGTAGTAAACAAAAGCACATACCAATCAATTATATTTTTTTAACTCATTAAAAGTGATGGGAAAACTGCAATATGACTATTAAAAAATGAAAAAGTGAGGGTTTGTTTCATTTCTACATTTCACATCAGAGAAGAGGAAGAGAAGTTGCTCCTACATGAGGAATACACATAATATTGAATGAAGCATGGGGACCCTCTTTCTCCCTCTTCATTATTTATTTTGTTCTCATTATTTTTTTTATTTATGTTTTTTTTCCATTTATCTATATCACTCCTTATTATTTATTGGTTTGAGGGTTTTTCCGTTCATTTTCAAGTTAATGTATTTGTTTTAGTTTTTTATGTCAATGAATATGGACAACAAATGAGGGGCAAGTTTGACCTTGAAAGGGTCACATTTCCTTGGAACATGGGTGCATGTTCCATGCATGCTGAAATGAGTTTTCACCCCTATTTATTTTCAATTTCACAATATTTCTTTCACTTATGTTGTGTTCTTCTTGGTTGTAATGACCTCGCCATTACGACAACAAAAGAGACACATTTTTTATTTTATTTTTCCTACATTTAAAACATCACAATAAACAGTCAACGTCTTTGACACATCATTCACATATAATAACGACACAATAATAATGCGTTAATAATCCAATAAAACACATTTCTGACAGATCGTCACCGTGAACAATGACAAGCACATCAATGTATTAACATATTAATTAGCAGCATCCCAACATCATTGCATTCTTCAGTCCATCAATCCTATATCATTAACCAAGGTGCAAGGGTAACCATCATCATATCAATCATACATCAATAGTTAAATAATCACTGCGCGAGAGAGCAACCAATTCCAGAACATTCACAAGACAACTTAATTAATGCGTGAGAGAAAACTAGTTACTAATCAATCATGCCACAACATAATTTAATGCGTAGTGGTCAACACAATTCGACATATATTCCACGACGAGCGAGAAATATAATATCTAAACAATCATTTGTTACAACACATTTTCATGGCGCCAGAAGTAAATAACCAACAACCATTCATTATATTGACTTTTCAACATGCGCAAGAAGAGAAATCTAAGCATTACACAATACATCATTCAACACCTTAAATTTTCATGCGCACAAGAGATAAACTAGGTTTAAAACCATCAATCAAGAATAAACTAATTAAACTAAATAACTAAACATTTGAAACTATCATTCCATACATTAAATTTCCATGCGCGCAAGAAATAAACTAAATCTAAAAAAGCATGCATCACCGTCATTTATTGCACAAGAGTACCCAAGCCTTTTTATTCCAAGACACAAAGATATCTAATCTCGTAATTGATCATACTTAACAATGATTAGAAGGAGCTAAGTAAATCTAAAAATCTTTAACTATCTTTATGACATACAATTTGTTTGCGCAAGAGATCCGAAAAATCTATAACCATCGTACATTACATAAAAATCATATGCACAACTTTATCTTGTATACAACTAATCTCCACCAAATTTATCTTGTAATTAAACTAACCTCCACCAACTAAGAGCTAAGTTCAAATCTAAGGGCTTCCCAAATGAAGGACAAGAAGCAATTTCAATGTTTTATTAACAACACAACTAGTAATTATTCCAACACTTTTTCATGGCAGTTACTCATAATATTTAGGTTAGATTCTTATTGAAACCTACAAGCTCGCATAATTTTTCTTTTAAACCTTTCCATTATATTGACCACATATAAAATTAAATTTAAATTTAAATGGAGCATATTTAGTTAGAGAACATAGAAATGCAAGTTTATTTTTTTAAATGAAAATCAATACTATGCAAATTGTAGTTGGTGACACTGATCTTATTAATGACGTAGCCTCTAATTAATATGAAGGGATTCTTTATATCAAGAGCATACCTTGAATACGTTACTTACAACAATATGGCTTTTTACAGTTTCATAATATGATGTATAAAAAAAATATTGCTCGAGAATAAAAGATCCGTTATAACTCTATTAAAAAACATACAACCACTAGGTAAAAGGACGAGTTGCGTGGGTTTACTCCACCCAGAACGCAGGGAAGGGAATTCAATGACATTGCAGAGAGAAGCACACGAAAACGTGGGGAATGAAGAAAGCCTGGGTCTGGGAGCAAGCCTCCCAGCGCAGAGGTATCAAGGTTGATTCTCTGTAACCACAACTTTGAACGTTGGGCCAAACCAGAATGGAATGCTGACGCAAAAGCGACAAATGACACGAGAAGCCCAAGGGAACTCGTAGAACATAAAATAACTCAGCAAAAGAAGCGCAGATGTACAAGAAATAGGTAGATCCAAAGGAAAAAGAAACGCAAATTGTCAAAGACGTTGAGGGCAAGCATTAATACACAAGGGAAATTCGTTTGTGATGGGTGAATTTAAGAACTGGGAACTGGGTAAGGAGCCAAATAAGGAAAACGTCATGTCTCCTTCAATCAGGCATGGACTGGGAAGAAGGTGTTCCAAACGCAATCAAGGTGAAACAAATCCTTAAAATGCAGAGCATAAGTTTACTGTGGGAAGGGTCGTAAAAACGCAATCACGTTGAGAAATTTGCAAAAATTAGGAAAAATCCCAACCCTTTTTCCAATTTTATGAGATTGCCTCAATGGGTCCATCATCAACAAGAGAGAAAAGAGTAGGTCTAACCAAAACATATAGGTAGAGATGATGATGAGGTATTCCTATTGGGAATTCAATTTCATTCCAACATTCAAGAATGCAATAACACTATCATAATATCATTTGAATACACTTTAAATTTTTCCATCAAATAATACAAAATATTACATGCAACTTAAGCACACAAGTCTTTTTCATTCCAGATCTACTACAAAACAAATTACCCACTACATTACATTTCCAGAGATCCATTAAAATTTTCATCCACAACTAACCTATACATAGAATTTAAACAATTACAAGTGCAAATTTAACATGAGTATCATAACCGAAGTCGAAGAATCCGAAGTAGTTGTCCCATGCTTCGGCTTAGTCTAGCTCATGCTTGCTAACCGTTGATACCTCACCGATACCTCCCAGCCAATGCTAGGGGTACTCTTCTTCCCCCTGAGCCCCCCAAGCCACAAAGGGGCCACACACACAAACCAAAGAAAGCTATCTCCGAGCTCGCCTCGCAAGGTCGAGTTACCACTCTTTATTCGAGTTGGGTATCCCAACTCCCACAAGAAAAATCAGTCAAGAGAAAAAAATCCAGCAACATAACCTTATGGATACCAGACATGCTAATTTCTCATCTTTTGTCATTTCTCTTATAGAGTTCTTCTTAGTGACACTTCCATTTGCACATTAAATTTGTTTTATTAAAAATTAATTAGGAAATATTCTCTCGCGTACACTTGTCACCTGATCCCTTAGTTGCACCATACTTTCATTTAGTTAATTAAATTAAATTGCCAATTTTCCTCACCCATCTAAAAGCGTTCCTAAAAACGCTTCTCAATGTCTCTTTATTCCCTCACATTCCCTTAATGACTAACATCTTTCTTAAAGCTGAGTTGAGTTAATTTTAGGAAAGTTCTCTAGAGTAGATTATTTTCTATGTTCCACATTCCTTTTGCATTTAATTTCCCCCTTTTGTCTAAGTTCGAATTTAACAAGTTTTGCACATAAAAAACAATTAAATTTTTTGATAATTTATTTCTCCTTTAAGTTATAAATTTGATTTTTCTTCATCCACCCTTTATTAATTGATTAATTAATTTTTAGTCCTCGTACCCTATTTAGACCTAGGCTTCAATTTCAACCAGTCTTAGAAAAAAAAATTCAGGGATATTTTATAATTAAAATACTTTAACCAAACCTAATTATTTTAAGGCTGACCATGTCAAAGTAAGATATTGTTTTCTAGACACCTAGGTTCATTGACTCACCTGTGTTTACAAACGGCAATGTTCCCTTCAATACGCATTGTGTGCTCCAAGGGTGTTACTCTCCTTTATTCATGTTTCATTTATTCGACATGCCTTTCAAGATGCACTATGTGCTCTAAGGGTGTCACTCGCCTTTTGACTGATTTTGGTAGACATCCAACCCTTGGAGTCAATACTCTGTGAGGCGACCATGTGGGAGACTAAGGGCCTTTGAGGAATAAGGACCTTGCCTTATTACATGCCCCTTAAATCTTTGTGAGCAACTATCTCAGTCTGCCCTCACGACATCGTGGATCTCTCAGACTAGCTAATCATTAACCTACAATCCGAGCCACAATGGGAGTGCTAGTAGGGTGTGGAAAGACTGTTACCACACCTCTCCCTCAATATCTCTGGTTGTCGTGCATGACCCCTTTACTCCAAATGTGAGTTTGATTAGCAAGCTATCGTCAGTCTACTTCCATCAATGAAACACGTCAGTGATCCATAAACAACATCATAATATATCATTCATATGTCACATATGCAATAACATAAATATTCAAACCATAAATAGTCCACTCCCTGACTCAATCCACAATCCAAGGAGGTCCATCGATGCCACTAGGATCCTCAATCTGTCAAGAGTCTTGCACACTCAAGAGAAACCAATCAATAACACCCGTCGACACATATATAATCAAATAACATATCATCATATCCACAACATCATCATAATCCATAAGCGAAACAATCAATCATATAATGAACCGGATCACTTGCACACAAGTATCCTCAAAGAATAAGTCACATCAGATGCGTGCAAGAGAGGGATGTTACATTGGTTCTCTTGGAGTTCCAATGCTCCCGTTTATATGGGAGCATTGGTGCTCTGTCTTGAATAACCAAAGCCAGTAGTGTTCTTCTTTAGTATAAGGGCATTGATTCTCCACTTTAGGCATACTACCTCTAGTGTATGAGGGGTTTTTATTACTTTTTGTCAAACATGTTTCATGTATCAACTTAATGGTTTTGTAATTACAATATATTCAGTCATCAAATGGTTTGTGTGCTTTAGCACTTACAATGGTTTGTATGGCTAGTTTCATTGCCCTTCTTATATCGTAAAAATTAACATTTCAATATTAATTATGGTTCATTTTCATAATAACATTTTCTATTTGGTTCTAACACCTTGTTTATCAATACATATAATAACAAATCGATGACAGATACATATAAATAACAAATCCATGACAAAAATTAATTACTTCATTAGCAAAAATTAACAAATCCATGACAAAAATTAATTACTTCATTAGCAAAAATTGAAGTAGTTAGATGCCTATACCACCAAACTTTTCATTCTAAATTCGTGAAGGACACCATGAAATCCCTTAAAATGGATTTAGTAAGTTATATATGCAATCCACTTCATATATGTGATTGAACCCACCATAAACCTTTCTAATATAGGATAAATTCAAACTAGAACAAAGTTATTACTTTAATAAAGTTAATAAGGTACACATAATACTCAATGAAACATAATGATGCACAAAGGGATTAAAGTTATTTGTTAATCGATCCACTCTCTCCTATAGTAATTGTATATCACACTATGCACACAAAAAAATAAAATGAGAGGAGGGGGATTTCAAATATACGGTTAGTGACTGTAGGTGATGCATGGAAATGCATTCCCAAACATAAGACGATTTTCCTTCGAAGGAAAAAACAAATTATGGTTTTATTTGAAGAGGTATTATATTAAAATAAAAAAACGGAAAAATAGCCTTTTCATTCACTTCCAAAAGGTGTTTCTCCTTTAATAGAATAGGTATAAAGAGAAGGGTGATTTGGACAATATACTAAAGATAAATATAAAGTAACCAATTAGATACATATGATGAAAATAATGAATCCATGTTCAAAGAGAAGTGTGATTTGGAAGATAAAGATAAAGATAAATATAATTTTATATGATGAAAATAATGAATCCAATGTGGGTGGGTGGTTATTTACCAAGGTTTAGATTAGGATATTTGTAAGGTATTAGGTCTATTATATTAGCAGAGAAGAGAAATAATGCAGAAAATAACACCAAGATAACAATAAAATATAAAAATATTGCAAAGATAATAACGAAACAACAAATTATATAGAACCACAACACCAAAATTATACTTTTATTGATAGGAAATGAGGTTCACTTGCCTCTTCGAGGGGGCAACCTCCAACAGAGTAGAGCTCTATTACAATAATTCTTCAAGACAAAACTTCTCATACTCTCTACTCCTATTTATACTAAATCTATCTACCCAAAAGAACAATCTAGAGGAAGATCCTTCTAGAAGGAGAAGCTTCTATTAGGTCTTCTTACATTTGATTTATTCCTCCTTATTGCTAGGCCTTATTAATATTGACCTTTATTACATGAAAATATATTATTCTACCCACTTGAGGGGTTAGGTAGGTTAGGTCCCTAACAGTATTGTTTAGAGATATTGCAATGTTCTAATTATAACATATATACTAGTGATAGGGAATACATATGCACTAAGGGGCCATGTGATAGAGACCTAAAAATGTCATTCATGAGGTTAGAAGCCACCAATGCAATAGGTTAGTTTTAGATAGAAACATACTCAATAGATTAGTGTGTCCACATTTACATAGTTTAGGAGTAAAAAGAAACCTCCTAGGAGAGCCATTATACATATGGAGATCCATATTTTTAGAGGGATTTCCTACATGTAGAAAGAGATGTTAGTTATGGGTAGATCCAAACCACTATTGGTGATTTGGGTAATGTCTATAGGATTCATTCATAAGTGTAAAACTACGAAGTTGAGAATCAATAGATAATTCTCTAGAGAATGGGTAAAATTAATGGTATATGTATTTCATTATTGATAGATACATGAGTAAAAAAAAGTTTTATTTCATATAATGTACGTTATCTATATGTACGATGATGGAAATTAGTCAAGGATATTTTAATCAAGTCAAAATGGATTCTACTATAAAACAAGGGGTAGTGGAGTTGGTTAAGAACTTTTAAGTCGACATTTAGGTATGTGTTACCCAAGTGTTAATAAATGTTACCACCTTTGGATCCTATGATATAATAATGATTATGGATTGGTTAGAATCCCATGAGGCAATGCTACATTTTATGAGTAAAAATATTTATTTTATAGATGAATTAGGAAATAAAATAATTTTAGCAGGGGCTAATAGAGGAGTGTATTTGATATTTCTTTCAATGTAGTTATTGAAGAAAGGTCTTAAGATTTTTTTATATGTTTCTAGAATATTTATAGGCACTGCCTCCAAAGAAGGAGTTGGAGTTTGTTATTGAATTCAAACTAGGAACCCCACCTATTCAAAGACTCATTATTGCATGACAACCTTGAAATTGAAAAAGTTGTATTTGTTTCTCTAAGAATTGTTGGATTTGGGATTTATTCATCCCATTGTATGAGGATGTTACATGCCAAACAATCCAAGGTAATTTTTGGGTACTAGTTTTCTCCATATGCCATAAATTCTTGCTCAGAGATCAGATTGAGATACAAGAGAAGTATATGGAAACATATTGAGGCATATAAGATGTCTATGGATTTAAATTCATAATTTTAGTACCTAATAGTGCATAGGAGGACGTAGAAGGAACCTAAAGCATTCAAGGATAAAAAGATAAATTGACCTAAAACTTCAACATGTTATATCTAACAGCCTGAAGGTTGGATGAAGGTGAGACTTGGTAATGTTTTCCAAAATATGGTCATGAAGGAACCCAATTGATATCCTGTCATACTCCCAAAGGAGATGATGTCACAGATGCATGGACATGGTCAATATTGCACCCACTTGAGAGGTGTGCAAAAGGAGAAAATGGGCACTGATCAAATGGCCACGAATTTCTACTCATATTTCAAAATTGAGCAATAAAATAGTCATTATAAAGGTCTTGGACCGATGATTCTATATATTCAATTAGAAATGTGAATTGATTTTTATAATTCACAAAAAAATATAAATATTATTTATGGTGTATTTAAAGGGAAGAATGGTGCATAAATTGATAGATTTGTTAAATTATTATAGTATAACAAAACCTATTACTTGAAGTTTTGTAGAGATAAGGGGAAATATATCATAACAAAATAAACAAAGAGAATAGAGGCATGGAAGATGCACATAGGACTTACAACCATGAATATGAATTCAGTGGGTTGTGTGTCAACATGGGTAACACATGACATAATCAAATGTCTATGGAGAAAGAAAGGAGAGCATTAATTTGGTGGAAACAATAAAGAATATCCAAGGATATGTGAAGAGTTATAAGGATGATAATGAAAGGATGAAATCTAAAGATCAACAAGATGGAATCAATATCAGATTGTTGCAAATATTGAAAAAGGTAGAAAAGAAAGTGGATAAGGGGACAAAATCAAGAAAGTCGAGCCACGGATCTCATTATAAAAGAAGATAATATATAAGTTTTGATAGGCATAAACATCACTCACCAAGTCACTCATTCAAGAGAGTAGATTGTATTCCAAGCTTATATCCTTTCAGGAAGCATAATAGAAGGTTTGGAGTGGATGAGTTACAAGGATAAATGAATAAGATAAAACCTCTTACCTTTGATGGTGAGCACAAGAAAGATTAGGATGCAAAAAATAGGTTATTGGGGATGAGGAAATACTTTTAGTTCTAGAATTGTTCCTCACAAGTAGAAAGAAGAATTTTCATTTATCAACTGAATGGAAAAGAATCAATGTGGTGGGACCAAATCATGAAAGTACACCACATTGATGAGAATAAACTTACATAGAGGAAATTCAAAAACTACTTTTAGAAGAAATACTTGACCAAGATTTATTATGATAGGAAGATGAAGGATTTATTTGAAATCAAGCTTAGGAGCATGGCCATGGAAAAATATGAGAGAAGATTTTTAAAAATTCTTAAGTATGTTGACTTCATCAAGGATGAACAGGTCAATATTCAAAGGTTCTTGACTGAGATGCCATCAATATTAAGTGACAAGATATAGTATCATGATCCTAATACATTGGATGGAGAAATAAGGAGAGTCAAGTGTCTCTATGATCAACATAGAGGAAGAACAAATTTCCAAAAGGATTGGGAAGATAAGAATAAAGGTAATATGGAGAAGAAGAAGAAGGGGAACAAGCCAGGTCATTCTTCAGAAAAAATTCTGAAGGAAAACAAACTCAAAATGAGCCCAGAATGTCAGAAGATTTTGGAAAGAGGCGAGGCAAGTAGCCTATGAAATTTTGGGGTTGTGAGGGAGATTACATGTACATATATTTCCCTCATAGAGATGAAAAAGTGAGGACCCTTCACAATGTACAATAGGATGATACAATTGAATACATGGACATAATCATTCCAAATCTCTATGCAGCTTCAGACAACAACCAAGTTGGATTTCAATCCCACATGATTGAAGTGGAAGGTAAGGTTAATGACCAACCTATTTCTATTTTTATTGATTCAATGGATACTCATAATTATACAGATCCTAAGTTGGCGGAAATATTTCATTTTCGAAAAAGAAAACTTGGGAAATCTTGGCTGGTTCAATTATCGAGAGGAACTCAAACAAGAATTATTGATTTAGTTCAGGGATGTCCCATGGACATAAATGGACTAAGAATAAGGGAATATTTTAATATCATACCTTTGGGATCTTATTATTGCTTATATGGTATGTATTGGTTGGAAAATAATCATGTTGTCCTAGACTGTTGTAACAAGGAATTTAATTGCTTGGATGAAGAAGGGAACTTGAGAACAATGTAGGTTGTTCCAAGGGAAGTAAGTATAAGATAAGTTTCATCCTTACAGCTAAAGAAGAGCTTCATAAAAGGATGCCAAATATTTTTAGTATATATGGAAGAGATACATAAGGATAAAGTGTCAAGCATTGAAGATTATGCAGTATTGAAAGAGATTTAGGATGTATTTGGAGAGATGTCGGGGTTACCAACAAAAATATATATTTATTTCTCCATTAATTTTATTCCTGTAGCAACTCTAGTATTTGGGATTTCTTATAGGATGAGTACTCTAGAGTTGAAGGAGATGAAAATGAAACTTGAAGAGATTCTAAGGAAGGGGTATATATTCCCAAGTGTGTCACCTTGGGATTCCGTAGTACTTTTTGTGAAAAATAAATATTCAACCTTGAGGTTATGCATTGACTTCAGGAAGTTGAATAAGGTGACTGTGAAGAGCAAGTATCCTTTGAAAAGGATATATGATATTTTTGATCAGCTAAAATATGCAAAGATATTATCCAAGATTCAACTTATTTTAGGCTATCACCAAGTGAGAATTAAAGAAGAATATATCAACAAGACAAAATTTATAACAAGGTATGGCCATTATGAGTTTACAATGGTTCCATTTGGGTTTTCAAATGTACCAGTTGTCTTTATGTGTTGTATGAATGGTATTTTCAGAGATTACTTGGATAACGTTTTCATTATCTTCTTGGATGAAATTCTTATATACTCTAAGCCCAAAGAAGAGAATGAGAAACACTTGAGAATGGTGCTACAAGTATTGAGGAAGCAACAATTGTATGCAAAGTTGACCAGGTGATCACTCTATTAGAGGAAGACACATTATTTGAACCATATCATTTCAGAGGTAGGGATATTGGTGGATTCAGAAAAGATAAGATCCATTGAGGAATGGAAAGTTCCAAATATTGTCTCATAGGTGAGATAATTCATGGGTCTTGCAGGGTATTATAGAATATTTATTGAAGGATTTTCCAAAATTGCACACCCACTCACATATTTTCAAATGAAGGATGTGATATATGAATGGACCCCTGATTGTGAAAGAAGTTTTTAGCACTTGAAGAGATTGGTGACAATTGCACCAATATTGAGGATTGTTGATCCTAATGAATATTTCATATTGTGCAATGATTCTTGCAAAGAAGGACTTGGGGGAATCCTTAGTCAGAATGGGCATGTGATATGCTATGACTAGAGGAAGTTTAAGGCACATGAGAGACACTATTCCACTTATGATTTAGAATTGGAATCCATAGTGCATTCCTTGAATATGTGGAGGCATTATCTCATGAGGAGAGTATTTTATTTTAGGATAGACCATAGTGGTCGGAAATATTTGTTTGGACAACCAACGTTGAATGCTAGACAAAATAGATAGTTGGAATTACACAATGAGTATTACTTTGAGATCAAGCATATCAAAGGAAATGGGAATAAGGTGGTTGATGCACTCAATAGGAGGGTGCATGAGATACATTATACAACCATTAGCATGTAAAAATATGATTTGAAGAACATATTTTTGGAAGCTGCAAAATCAGATGAACATTACATGGAGACAAAGGAAAATTTACAAGAAGATAATAATCAATAGAAAACTCAATATGATGAGCTAAGAGAGGATGGAATACTCATGTAAAGAGGCAAAGTTTATGTGTAGCTAATTTTCATTAGTTGAAAAATCTAGTGCTAATAGAAATGCACAATGTGCCTTATGTTGGGCACCCGGGTTACCAGAAAGCAATGACATATGTTAAAAGGAAATATTTTTGGCCATATATGAAGAAAGAGGTGGCTGAGGACATTGATATATGTATTGAATTTTAGAAGGTAAAGGTTGAGTAGAGACATCCAATTGGTTTTCTACAACCATTGCCCATTCCTGAGTGAAAATGTGAATTGGTAACAATTATTTTCATCACCGAGTTTCCCAAAAGAATAAAGAATCATGCTTACATCATTGTGGTGGTGGATAATATTAATAAATATGCTCATTTTATCCATGTGAAGCTAACTCATAAGGGAGATAACATTGTAGATATTTATATGAGGGAAATTTCCAGGTTGCATGGTGTGCCTAAGTCAATTCTTTCTGATATAGATCCCAAATTCACACAAAAAATTTGGAAGGGAATATTTAAGAGATTTGGGACAAATTTGAACTTTATCACAACATATCATCCATAGTCATATGGGAAAACAGAGAGGGTCAATTTGGTGATTTAGGATCTGTTAAGGATGTATGTGATGGATAAACCATCAAAATCGAAAGATTATCTATACTTGGTTGAGTTTTCTTATAATAATGGGTATCAGAAAACTTTTAATATGAGACCATTTGAGGGATTTTATGGTAGAAAGTGAAATACACCAGTGATCTGGGAAAACCCGACACATAAAGAAGTGGTATGGATAGAATTGCTCAAGAAAAAGGAAGAACATATGATAAAGATAAAACAAAATTTAAAGGCTACTCAAGACAAGAAAAAAAGTTATGAAAATAAGGGTAGAAATCATACAGAGTTTAAAGTGGGTGACTAAGTGTTCTTAAAAGTGAAAGCCACGAGAAGTTCACTAAAGTTGGGAAATTGTTCAAATCTTACAACAAGATATTGTGGAAACTTTGAAATCTTGGAGAGGATTGGTCCCATTGCATACGTGCTTGCACTATGTGCATCCATATGCATTCATAATTTATTCCATGTGTATTTTCTTAAAAAGGATGTTCCTGATGCTAATCATATAATTGATTGAAATTTGATTCAGGTGGAGCAAGAAGGAGAATTGTGAGTTCAGTTAGTGTGCATATTGGATAAAAAATTCAAGCTACTCCATAATCAAAAAATAGGGTTGGTAAAGGTCCAATGGACCTTTTACAGTCCTGAAGATGAAACCTGGCAGTATGAAGATCCCATGCGGGAAGAGTACCCACATCGTTTTGAATATTTTTGAATATTTTGGATTGTACATGTGTATATAATGCATTGAGGACAATGCATAAATGAGGGGGAGGGTAATGTAATACCCCTAAGCCGAAGCCCAATTGTATTTGTACATATAAGTTGGTGAGCCAGGATATTCTGGCTAGAGAGCCTTTGTATATATGTTTTGAGACTAGAGTTCCTCTGTGGTTATTAGGCTGGATATTCTGGATGATAAAATTCTAGTGAGTGTATCTTTGTAATATGTAATCACACTCATATTACCAATAAAAATACATCATTTTTGCAGACCAACCAGAAAAAAATAGTATGAGGGGATAAAACTCCACTAGAAGGGAAACGAGGGATAAGAGTCTAGGAAGAGGGGCCAATCCAAGGGGATTAATCCAATGAGAATATTATATTAATATTTCCTAAAGTCTAAGTGTGGGATATATTTATATCCTAAGTTCCTAAAAGGTGAGGAACATATTACCAAGTGGAGGAAAGTGGGCACAAGGTAGTTCCCAACATGACACATGCCGAGTTAAGTTGGAAACTTCCATACTTAAAGTAAGAACTTAGTACATTTTTTTTATCATTCTCTCATTATTCTATCATCCAGTCTTTCCATACGTACCCTCTACGATCCATCATCCATACCTGTACTCAAGAATCTTTGGAGTTGTTTGTAACTAGTAAACCTCGGTAATTTTAGCTGAATAAATGGGTTGTCATGCTTGTGTGAATTTTTAAGAAGTAGGTTGTCATGCCCATGAGAATTCTCTCTAAGTGAGAGAACTACTAGTAATTGTTTCCCTATGATCCAGGTTGTAGCTATAGGGCTCTGAGACTTCCTATCCGACTTATTCTTGAAGCCTCGAAAGGGAAGTGGGACAACCGGAGAATTGTTGAGTAGAGAATGGGTACACTTCATGGGGTTGAATAGACTATGGGGAATGAGAGGTTGTAGGATGATTAATGGAGTTGGCACCTTAGTCTGAGCATTTATGTGATTGATAGACCTTAGCATGGATTAAGATTTATTTTCCCTAGTTGAGTTTTAGCCCCAACTCGGGGGTGACTTGGTATTGATATTTTATGAGCGTCATAGTCTATGGTTGGGAGGAAAGTTTAAGGTTTGCA
Organism: Picea engelmannii; assembly: GCA_009831015.1. Taxonomy (NCBI): domain Eukaryota; kingdom Viridiplantae; phylum Streptophyta; class Pinopsida; order Pinales; family Pinaceae; genus Picea; species Picea engelmannii. Next base: position 99,812 of record ML777336.1, on the reverse strand, counting down.
TGTAGTTGGCAATTTATTTACAAAAGCTAAGTGTTTATTGTGTGTTTGCACAAAATTTTATGTGATTAATTATGTTATAATTTTTATGGGTTTTTATTATTTTAATTATGCTTAAGTTTATATATTATTAGGACTACATTATTGCAATCATATGCAAGGAATATTGTAAATTTAATGGTATAAGAAAGGAAAAAATTATGTGGCATGACCCAACTTGGGGCTAGGGATGCTACTTTGATGGGAAGGACAACATCAACCTTTCAAATCTCATTCCATAGTTGTTTCATTGTGGAAAATATTTTTATCTATCTAAAACCACATTTTTTCGTCATCACTCATTGGCTAAATTTTTCAGAGAGAGAAAGAGCCTAAGGAGTTAGCTCAATCAATTATTTTTAATGTTGTTCGACATTTGGCTAGTTACATGTCATCAAGTGTTAGGTTTGAATCCCCCTAAGTTAGGAGCTCAACATGTTTACTAGACATTCCATCCATGAATGTAGAAAAACATCCCTTGAATTTTCCTATAAATTTTTTCTCATGAAAAAAAATATAAAAACAAATAAATAAAAATAAAATATTGCATTTTACTTTTTCTTTTATTTTGTCATTATATTTTGTTTTCTTTCACCAATTTTTTATTTTTCCTTCCTTTTAAATTTTATTTAGTTTTTGTTACATGTTACGTTTTGTTTTTTACTTTTACTTCTTCATTTTGTTTCATTTCAATTATCTCTTGTTGATTTGCTTATTTTGCCCAATTTGTTTTTTCTCTGTTTTTATATTTTTTTTTTTATTTCTCAATTTTTTTTTCTACGTTTCTTTATTTTTTATTTTTAGTGGTAGAATAATAATTTTAATCAAACATCATTTCTAACATGTGTTATTAATTGGTTGATCAAACATTACAAGTGTAACTAGAAATTGATGTAAAGGGTTTTATGCCTATCATAGGTTTTCATTATTCAAATTCTCATGCATTATAGTTTTTAAGTAGTCAAATTTTCAATAATGAGTTATCCGTAAGATGAGACTAGGCATGCATCAGAGAAGAGTGTCTCTCACATTCCACTTATAACTCAATACCCCACAACCCAATGGTATTCTCCTACAACTAATTAAATAACGACATGTTCATATAATTTCTAACATTTTCTTAAATCTTTCTCTTACTTCACTCCATTTGTAAAGTTTTGATCCACATTTTATTTAGTCCTTACATTTCTCAATAATACTATGCACACATCGCCCCTATAATGATCGAATCTATGTTATCATCCTCTTATCCTTTCATTTTTAATTATTTCCTCAATAATGCCTAATATATTTTGGTTAGCCAATATATCATGTTATAAGTTTACAAAATTTAAACTTTTAAATTCTCACATCATTATAAGCCATATGCTTCATTAAGTTTCTATCTTTAACGACATTTTATATCAATAAAAACTATTTATAAAATTTAATTACTTTATAAAATTATTTAAGCTTAAAATTTTAATCGTTTCTCACCATGAATGAACACCTTACACACAAACTTTAGACTATTTATTTGACATTCCGTCCCTAATTTATGTAACGCCATATTATTTCGCACATTAGTATCCAGAATTTCACCACTAGGATCACCAACTAAACTTGCAAAATATAGTTTGTAAATATATTTTTTCACAATGACTTTTCAATGGTATATTTCTATTAAAATTATTAATAACAATAATAAATTAATTTTAAAGTCTATATAAATATACATGATCTATCTCTTGGATTTGAACCTATAACCTCTTTAAAAAAAAACGGTTTCTTAACAATGATTATGATTTGATATCTACATTTATTAACAAATTTTAGCATTGATATTTAATCTTACCCTAGATTAGTTGGTGATGAAAACACTGTGGAATAAAAGTAAAATATAAAATAAAGCAAGCAAATGATTGTGATTGTTGGTGTGTGACTTTGGTATCATATGCACCACATCTCCATTTCCACTTAGGAATAAAGTGGCATTACTAATGTGGAATTATTTATGCGTACGATGCAAGTGATATTACTTTCCTAGAACTTGGCAAAGTGGGGTATGTATAATCCATGTTCATGGATCTTGGTTGGTGGAATAACTTTAATTATGATTTAATTTTATGACCGACAACATATAGCTGAAAGTGAAGTCAAGATACTTTTACGGGCACCATGTCATTCACGAACTTAAGCAACGGACTATTAAGATTTTCGTGGTGATACTTGAGTTGATAGTAAAGGGTAATGAACTCTATTAGTGAAATACTAATTATAATTTCATATTATCAATAAGATTTTCATGGTGATGCATGATTTGACCATAGGGGATATGTATAGTATTACAAGTTCATGTTTATGGATTTTGGTTGGTGGAATCAATATAATTACGTTGATAGGCATTTTTACATAGGAAATGGGGTTTTAGAATATAGTTTTTTTAATAATAAATAAATAAAAAATTAATAATAAATATTATGTGGATGGTTAAGATTTATTGAACTTTGATTATTTTTTATTATTAAAAAGAAGAATAATATTAAACTTATAACCTAATCTTGACTGTTTTTTTCTTTATTTTAATAAAATGGACATAGAATAATTATGAAAAAATATCCACTTCCTCTGATCATCATGGGTAACCAACTTCAACCAACTTCTTGCATCCACCTCGAGCCATTTTTTAGTCGATTCATATTCCCCTAACCTAATCTTGACTGTTTTTTTCTTTATTTTAATAAAATGAGCATAGAATAATTATGAAAAAATATCCACTGCCTCTCGTCATCATGGGTAACCAACTTCTTGCATCCACCTCGAGCCATTTTTTAGCCGATTCATATTGCCCTAGAATAGATTAGTGGTGGCCTCAAGCGGATAGTGGGGAGGTGGAATCTCAACATTGTTTGTTGTATAGAGATATTAGTCATTGGAGAATTTGATCACAAAGATTGGCAATGAAGTTTATTATTCTGTGTTTTTAAAAGAAATTCTGGTATTATTTCAATTGGCTAGTTCTCTCCACTAAACTCTATTATTCTATAAGATTAGATGAAAGACTCTACATGTTCTATAAGATTAGATAAAAGACTTTACATTCTATAAGATTTACATTCTATAAGATTAAATAAAAAACTCTATATGTTCTATAAGATTAGATAAAATACTATAAGATTAGATAAAAGACTCTACATATTCTATAAGATTAGATAAAAGACTCAACATGTTCTATAAGATTAGATAAAAGACTTTACATGTTGTTTCTCACATGAAATCCCCCCACTATATCATTAGTTATTCCATTAAAATTTCTTAAAAATTTATCAGACTAACTAAAACAAAATTAACCTCTTGCCATTACCACTTCTAATGTATGAAAGTTTAGGTTTTGCTACCCATGTAAAATGTTCATGCATTAGCCTAATAGAAAAAAAGAAAAAAATGTTTTTTTAATTACATTTTCATTGTTGTTTGTTGGATATGATCTTCTTTCATTTATTTTGTCACGATAATCTGGAAAAATCTATGCAATTTTATAGATTTTTAAGAAATAAAAATAATTCTAAATATCTTCCTTAAATATAGGGATTCGTTAGTAAAATGTTCTTTTTAGATTTGTAAATGTGATTTTTTTTATATTGTATTTATGTCAATGTATTATGTATTTTGTGATATATGATATATGTTTTAAATGAAAATCTTTGACTTTTAATTTTTAGTTATGAGATAATGATTTTTATATTTTACTCTTTTGGATTTCAACTTGTGATCTCTTAAGAAGAAACACATATTCTTAATCATTAAACTTACTCTCAATATATTGTCGAAATAAATAAATAAATTTGTGTAAACACAATAAACGATCCATTAATAACATGGCAGTAAGCGGATTTCACTCAAATGCGCAGTACGCCCACTTTAGTTGAATTCCGTTAATCTGGTGCATCCATGACAACACGATCAGTGGGCTCTTGTGGGCAGATTTGGTGGCTTAACTTTAGAGTCGTTGAATTGCTGCTCATTACTGGTAGAATATGGTTCACGCTTGCTACTGGTGTTCTTTTAAAAACGAATTACACCGTCTTTTTCGCCTCAGGATTTCTAACAGTCCTCCGTACAGTTGCCTCGAAGACCGAACTTGAAAGATAGAAATATTGATAGAATATTTGCGCCCTCGATTCCGATCTATATGATGGGTTGTGCAGTTGTCAAAGTATAATGGCGAATTTTTCCCTCACTTTTTTGGAATTGAAAAATCTTCCCACCAACTTTTTTTTGGTATCAATTTCGAATCCGAATTCGAACTCTTTTCTAAAGATGGTTTGGAGTGAATAACTCTTTTCTGAAGACCCCGACTCTGCGTTGTGAAGCTGCAATCCTTATAGTCACTGCCTATGGGTAGGAAATCAAACATAAAAAAAGAGGCTCTCGAGCGTGAATGTTGTCAGAAAAGAAAATCCCGTTGTCCAGAACTATCTGCATGCGCTCTAAGTGCCGAGTTACAAACATGCAAAAGGATACCCCATCGTTGCGATTTCTGTAATAACCAATAGTTTATTACTATTCTTTATGAAGTCGATCGACAAGTTTAAATGGGCAGTATGATACATATTATATTATATTATTGTTTCATGATTTGGAATATTGTATTAATCGCTTCATCCGAGACTCCTCCAAAAGAAGCCAAAGAGAAACAATTTCTTCATTCAAATCATATTTGTCTGTCTCGCATTTCTGTTTGAAAGCTTACTAATATTCCTGGGGCAACCCCTGGTGGCATTAAAAACAGGATCTTTGTTCCGTCTATCTACCAGATCTTAAACGCTCATGACACTGGAAACTGCCGCTTGCGTTCTACATACCGATGATGATTGTCGATGCTCAGGTTCGAGATTCTGAAAGGTGCTATGTTTATATTGGAATATAAACAAACGGCGTTATTGCAGGCCATTAAATCTTCTATGGTATGGTTTTACAACAAATTTTGCCTCACTCCATGGAACTTGCTTGAATGGTCCTCCATTTCCCTCTGCAGACTTGAAGTCTCTTTTTTGTTCACTCCAGAGACAAAAATGCACATTTTTATATATACAATCTCCATATCAGTTATGCAACAGGCATATACACAGGTTGGGCCACTACAACTCGTGTACATTGGGTTTGATGCTCAAAAATTAAAAATTATGTTGGGTTTCCATGCCATGTCATGAGATCCATGATCCTTGACCTTCCATATACTAGAAATGCTGACCCTTCAGTTTCATTTGGAGGTTATAAATTGAGCCATATCCAAGCCTAATGAACAATTCAACTTTGAGAGCAAAAACACTCTCGAGAAATTTGACTTCATATTGAGTCTCCATCCATCTCTCAAGTTCTTCCTACTTTGTGATGGAAAACCTCATTGACTCCTATATATGAGTTTGTCTTTGTGGAGGAATATAGTGGTGAAGGCCCAACTGGAGGGACTTAGTTTCTTGGTTTGATATGTATTGTTACAAAAGTTTGTCACTTGTGTACTTATGCTGATTATTTTAATAAAAATACTATTTTCTCCTCCAATTGATATCTTGAAACTATTTGAATTACTATTCCAAGAGCGTATTTGTCATGTATGTTAATGGATTATGGTAATTTATATGTTGAAATCATATATTATCACCATATGTTTGTGTATCTTGGTTATTGAGGACAAGTTGTAGGTAAAAAACTTTGGGTCGCGTGCTCAACGGTAGTCTTCTTCGAACGTCTAGACAAGGTAGGCTCTTATCCTTGTCTTGTTTAGCATTTCATTTATATAACATACTTGAGATTAGAGTTGATTTTTGGGTGTCGTTTTGTATGTTGTGGTTTACCCCTAGCCATAGAAAGATTTTCTTCATAAATGAATTGACAACTACACTGGGGAGATCTCTTTTTAGGGGAATTGAGAGTTTTTCTCCTTGATTTGCTTTCTGTTTGCCTAAGTTTCCTTGTCTCCTGTTGCTTGGCAGCCTTTATTTTTCCTTGCATCTGGGTTTCTTGGCTTAACCCTTGCCCTGACAATGTTTTGTTTGGTATACGCAGTTATTCCCTTGACAGACGCCTACATACACAAGCTATATTCTTTTAGGGAGCATATATACACACGTGTTGCTCAAACAGTCACGTACATCATCTCTTAAGTTTTGTCGGCTGAGTTTGGTCTTTGTTGGGTGATTTTTTCTGGTTGATGAGTCTTCTTGGGTCCATATTTTGACTGTTAAGTTCCTACAGAGTGATAGGAAGCCTTGTTATTGTTGAATTTTTGGGAAAACTTCTTATTGTCATCATTTTCATTGGTTGTCCTTGCATATTGGTCTGAGTAGTCGCTTCTTGGTATCCTACTTGGCTTGTTTGTTTTTGCTTGCAGTAGGGCTTGCCTGTGAGGTTGTTATTCAGTCCTTGCATTTTCTTTTCATTATATCGACAATACAAAAATATTTTCTTACTTGCACTGTACTTATAGAAATTGCACTTTTGATTATTTTGCATTGATTTTGATGCATTTGGAAAGATTGCACTTCATTGAAATTGTAGAGATTGCATTGGAAAAAATTGCATTTAGAAGCATACCATCTCTTTGAAATTTAAGACTACTACTTAGAAGTGTTTTTATATTTGCTTGTTTTTATAAGTTGAGTCATTATACCATAAGTTTCACGATCACACCTCTTGAGTAAGAAAAAGCCATTAAAATTAACTTTGATTAAGTAAAATTGATTAGAAACAATTTTATTTTTCAGGGTACACAAACAAGTACATGACTTAGGGCCTTGGAATAGGATTTTGTGAGTAAACTTCTCCAAGTCTATTAAACTCAATGTATGTGTCTCACCAGGGAGTGGTGAAGCCAATTGTCTAATCGGTGACATCAGGAGGCTCTGCTCACACCCGAGTAAAGCACGAGGTCGCAAGAAGTTGGTTGTAGAGATAACCCTCTCATACCTTCCTAGTGTCATAGATATCTCTGGGGTTCTATTTGTAACTGGGAACTCGCTCGTGCATTTACCTCCATGTGAGGCATTTCTTTCAAGATTTTGGGTTTTGCTACTCTGCCAATACGGTGGACAGAACTTACAACTGCTCGCCTGTGCATTGTTTATATCGTGGTGACTCTAGTTTCTTAACATAGGTAGACACATAGGTTACTTGCAAGGGTTATTCTACAAGTACCCTGAGTTAGATAAGGGTCAGACAACACACAACCTTTATGGAGGATTACCTCTTCGGAGGGATCTAACTGACTTCGTTGTTAAGTCTGCGAGGGCCATAATAAATAATTCTGATACCTCCACTCTATTGAAGGGAGTCTTAGGCCCCTCTTGGGCGACGCATACCTACTTTATGTCGAGAGGCCCCTTTTCAACCATTATATCATGTTTGTGTGCATTACTTTATTTGGTGTGCTCTCTGATTATTATTTGGCCTTAGGATTTTATTTTATATGCCGAGTTCTAAGTCATCGTGGACCAAAACCAACCTCCTCATCGGTCTCTTCATTTGTTGAAGTTACCACTGTGTCTTCAAACTTTATTGAAGCCCGCTTCTAAAAGTCGTAGATTTAATAAACATGGTACATATATCTCCGCCTCCCAAACTTGTGATCATCCAACTATGAGTACTGATTCAAATATGAAGGTCTTGGGAAGTCCTTCAAATCCCTTCTCTTATGTGATTAGTGGGATCCCCTCGACTCCCTCATCCTCAACGGTGTGGGTGTTGAAGGCTCCCTCATCTAGTTCTACTCAACCCACATTAACAAACGCTTTCAAATCTCTATTTGGTATGCCGAATCATGATTCTCAGTCAATACATTCAGCCTCTAATCCCTTTTCTTTTGGTATGCCCAACATGACGTCACAACTTTCATCCTTCGTTTCAACAGGTAATGTGAATCCTAGTTTTGGGTCTGGGGGCACGACGCCTCCTTATGTTCCTTTATCGTTTGGTGAAGGTCATATTCTTCAAGTGAATCCTATAGTTGGAGGTTGGAATCCTCTTTCCTCCAGGCGTAATCCTAGATTCAGTGCTCCAGGATGGAGTGCTCAAATGGGAGGACAATTTCCTTCCTATATTTTTTCCTTCATTCCTTCTTCCTCCACGTCGATTCTGACAAACGCATTTATTATGGTGAATCCCCCTCTATCCTCTGGTGTTCCATTCGGATGGATTTGGTTTCACAGTATTGGAAACCCCCAGCATGGAGTTCCTTCGTCTGGGGGAAATGTATATAATCCTTATCATGCATCTTTCGTGGGTATGGTTCCCTTACAAACTTTCATGAATCAGGTTGGAAGAGGATACTATCTTACTGGACAAGACCATGGTATATACAAGAACCCTCGATGGCCTACAATCCATCAACCCAAATCGTTCCCATGAGCATGGGATCATATGTCGTAACCCCAGATCCCTTTTCTGCCCATGCTATATCTTTCAGATTTGTCAAAATTATTGAATGACCATGTGCGTCACAATCCGTCATGGCCCCCCGTCCCCACCAATATTCCTTCATACATTCCCAAATTCGAGGGAAAGACTAGTGAGGACTTGGGTGATCATGTGACTACTTTTCATATATGGTGGTCATCTAACTCCCTAAATGACGATTCTATTTGTTTGAGGCTATTTCAACGCACCCTCACGACCGCTGTCGCAAAATGGTACATTGAGCTACCTGGGGGTACATATGGAACCTGCAATCAGATGCTATTGGTTTTTCTCAATCACTTCCAATTACTAGCTCGTTACGATGCCGACAAAGAATTTTTGTCGACATTTTTCCAAGATAAAGCCACACATATCTCCAATCATATCCAAGGGTGGCATAGATGGAAAAAGTGATCACATGGAAGTACGAGGATTTCACTCAAATGCACAATACACCCAATTTAATTGAATGCCATGGTGTTGTTTTGAAAATGAAAGAAGTTATGTTGCACATATTTTTCACCTCAGGATTTGTAATGGTCCTCCCTATAGTGGCCTCAAAGACCATATTGGATAGATAGAAATATTGATAGAATATTTGCACCCTCGATTCCGATCTATATGATGTGTTGTGCAGTTGGAAAATTATAATGGCAAATTTTTCCTGAATTTTGTTCGAATTGAAAAATATTCCCACCAACTTTTTTTTTACCAAATTCGAATCTGAATTCGAAATCTTTTTCGAAGATGCTTCGGAGTGAATAACTCTTTTTGACGACCCCAACTCTATGTTGTGAAGTTGCAATATTGATAGTCACTTCCTGCAAATGGGTAGAAAATCAAACATAAAAAAAGAGGCTCTCTTTCCCAACGATTCAGACCGTACTTTCACATTCATCAGCCACAAATTTAAATTTATGGCTGTGCTAGTAATATATCAGAAGTCCATGTTCATGGATCTTCGTTGGTGGAATAACTTTAATTATTATTTCATTTCGTGACCGAAAACATATGGCTAAAAGTGACAAGCTGCTTTTACGGCCACCGTGTCATTCACGAACATAAGCAACGGACTATTAAGATTTTCGTGGTGATACTTGAATTGATAGTAAAGGGATAAGATCTCTATTGGTGAAATAATAATTATATTTAATTAATTGATTTCATGTTATCAATAAGATTTTCATGGTGATGCATGATTTGACCATAGGGGATATGTATAGTATTACAAGTTCATGTTTATGGATTTTGGTTGGTGGAATAAATATAATTATGTTGATGGGCATTCTTATATAGGAAACACGGTTCTAGAATATATACTTTTTAATAATAATAAATATATTTTTTAATTTTAATAATATATTTTTTAATAATATAATAATAATTTTTTTTAAAACGAAGAAATTATGTGACTCCGTCTTTTCCGCCTCAGGATTTGTAACAGTCCTCCTTTAAGTGGCCTCGAAGACCGGACTGGAAAGATAGAAATATTGATAGAATCTTTGCGCCCTCGATTCCGATCTATACGATGGATTGTGCAATTGGCAAAGTATAATGGCGAATTTTTCCCTCACTTTTTCGAATTGAAAAATCTTCCCACGAACTTTTTTATTTTTTTTGTTTATCAATTTCGAATCCGAATTCGAATTCTTTTCTGAAGATGGTTCGGAGTGAATTACTCTTTCTTTTTCTGAAGACCCCGACTCTGCGTTGTGAAGCTGCAATCCTGATAGTCACTGCCTGCAAATGGGTAGGAAATCAAACATAAAAAAAAAAGAGGCTGTTGTCCAGAACTATCTGCCGAGTTACACACATGCAAAGGATACCCCATCGTTGCGATTTCTGTGATAACCAATAGTTTATTACTACTCTTTATGAAGTCGACCGACAAGTTTAAATGGGCAGTATGGTACATATTATATTATATTACTGTTTCATGATTTGGTATATTGTATTAACCGCTTCATCCGAGACTCCTCCAAAGGAAGCCAAAGAGAAACAATTTCTTCATTGAAATCATATTTGTCTGTCTCGCATTTCTGTTTCTGTTTGAAAGCTTACTAGTATTCCTGGGGTAACGGCTGGTGGCATTAAAAACAGGATCTTTGCTCCTTCTATCCACCAGATCTTAAACGCTCATGACACTGGAAACTACCGCTTGCGTTCTACATACCGATGATGATTGTCGATGCTCAGGTTCGAGATTCTGAAAGGTGCTATGTTTATCCTGGAATATAAACAAACATTAAAGTGAAAAGTTAGCATTGACGTTATTGCAGGCCATTAAATCTTCTATGGTATGGTTTTACAACAAATTTTGCTTCACTCCATGCAATTTTGTTTGAATGGTCTTCCATTTCTCTCTGCAGACTTGAAGTCCTTTTTTTGTTCACTCTAAAGCCAAAAATTTTTATACATATACTCTTCCTATTAGTTATAGAAAACACATAAACACAGGTTACATTGGGTTTGATGCTCAAAAATTAAAAATTATGTCGGGTTTCCATGCCATGTCACGAGATTCATGATCCTTGACATTCCATATACTGAAAAATCTCTGACTCGATCCTTCAGTTTCATTTGGAGGTTATAAATTGAGCCATATCCAAGCCTAATGAACAATTCAACTTTGAGAGCAAAGACACTCTCGAGAAATTTCACTTCATATTGAGTATGCATCCCTTTGTCCTTAGAAGTAGGCTCTTATCCTTATCTTGTTTAACATTTCATTTATATAGAATACTTGAGACTAGAGTTGATTTCTGGGTTTCGTTGCATATGTTGTGGTTTATCCCTAGCCACATAGAGATTTTCCTCGTAACAGAATTGGCGACTCCACTGGAGAGATATCCTTTTTGGGGTATTGAGTGTTTTTCTCCTTGATTTGCTCTCTGTTTGTCTAAGTTTCCTTGTCACCTGTCGCTTGACAACCTGTGTTTTTCCTTGCATCTAAGTTTGTTGGCTTAACCCTTTTCTTGACAGTGTTTTGGTTGGTATACATGGTTATTCCCTTGACAGACACGTACATACATAAGTTGTCTTCTTTTAGGGAGCGTATATACGTTCTTGTTGTTCAAACGATCGCGTACATCATCTCTTAAGTCATTCTCGTTGATTTTGGTGTTTGTTGGGTGAGTTTTTCTGGTTGTTGAGTCTTCTTGGGTCCCTATTCTGAATGTTAAGTTCCTACATAGTGATAGGAAGCCTTGTTATTGTTGAATTTTTGGGCGAACTTTTTTCTTGTTGTCTTTTTCATTGGTTGTCCTTGCATATTGGTCTGAGTAGTTGCTTCTTGGTATCCTACTTGGCTTGTCTTTTTTTTCTTGCAGTAGGGTCTTCCTGTGAGATTTTTATTCAGTCCTTGCATTTTCTTTTCATTATATCGAAAATACAAAAATATTTTCTTCCTTTCATTGTATTTATGGAATTTGCACTTTTGATTATTTTTCATTGATTTTTATGCATTTGGAAAGATTGCACTTCATTTAAATTGTACATATTGCATTGGAAAAAATTTCATTTAGAAGCTTACCATCTCTTTAAAATTCAAAACTAGTACTTAACAATGTTTTTATATTTTCTTATTTTTATATGTGAGTCGTAATACCATCAGTTTCACGATCACACCTCTTGAGTAAGAAAAGGCCATTAAAATTAACTTTGATTAATTAAAATTGATTAGAAATGATTTTATTTTTCAGGGTATACAAACAAGTATAGGACTTAGGGCCTTGGAATAGGATTTTGTGAGTAAACTTATCCAAGGCTACTAAACTCAATGTATGTGTCTGACCAGGGAGTGGTGAAACCAATTTTGTAATTGATGACATCAGGAGGCTCCGCTCACATCGGAGTTAAGCACGAGGTCGCGCGAAGTTGGTTGTAGAGATAGCCCTCTCATGCCTTCCTAGTGTCATAGATATTTTTGAGGTTCTATTCGTAGTTGGGGGTCTCGCTAGTGCCTTTACCTTCGTGAGAGGCATTGCTTTCGATATTTTTGGCTTTGCTACCCTGCCCATATGATGGACTAGACTTGTAAGTACTCGCTTGCGCATTGTTTATATTGTGGTGACTCTAGTTTCTTGACATAGGTAGCCACATAGGTTACTTGTAGGGGTTATTTTGCAGGTACCTTGAGTCAGATAAGGGTCAGACAACAAAAAACCTTTATGAAGTATTACCTCTCCGGGGGTATCTGACCGACTACGTTGTTAAGCCTACGAGGGACCTTATGACTAGTTATGATACCTCCACTCTACTAAAGGGAGTCTCAAGCCCCTCTTAGGTGAGGCATACCTACCTTAGTTGGGGGGGCCCTTTTCGTCCATTATATCATGTTCGTGTGCATTGGTCCTTTTACTTTATTTGGTGTTCTCTATGATTCTTAGTTGGCCTTAGGATTTTGTTTGATATCCCGAGTTCTGAGTCATCGTGGAGCAATACCAACCTTCTCATCGGTCTCTTCATCTGTTGAAGTTACCACCACGTCTTGAACCTTTATTGAAGCCTCCTTCTAAAAGGTGTAGATTTAATATGCGTGTTACATATATCTCCACCTCCTAGACTTGTGATCATCCAACTATGAGTACCAAGTCAAATATGAATGTCTCGGGAAGTCCTTCGACTCCCTTCTCTTACATGATTAGTGGGATCCCTTCGACTCCCTCATCCTCAACGGTGTTGGTGTTTTAGGCTCCCTCATCTAGTTCTACCCAACCCGTGAGTTCTTCTTGACCCATGGGAATGAACCCTTTCAGATCACATTTCGGTATTCCGAATCATGATTCTCATTCAATACCTTTGGCCTCTAATCCATTTTCTTTTGGTATGCCCGACATGATGCGCAACTCTCATCCTTCATTTCAATGACTAATGTGAATCCTAGTTTTGGTTATGGGGGCACGACACCTCCTTATGTTCCTTTCTCGTTTGGTGGAGGTCATATTCTTCAATAAAACCCTATAGTTGGATGTTTCAATCCTCCTTCCTCTAGGCCTAATCCAATATTCAGTGCTATGGGATGGGGTGCTCAAATGGGAGGACTATTTACGTCGTATATTTCGTCATGCATTCCTTCTTCCTCCCTGTTGATTCCGATGAATGCATTTATTATGGTGAATTCCCCTCTTCCCTCTAGTGTTCCATCAAGAGGGATTCAGTTTCACAGTATGGGAAACCCCTAGCACTGAGTTCCTTCGTCTAGGGGAAACATATATAATCCTTATCATGCATATTTTGCCGGTAGGTTCCCTTACAACCTTTCATGAATCAATTTGGAGGAGGATACTATCCCACCGAATAGGGCCATGATATATATGAGAACCGTCGATGGTTTGCAATCCCCCAACCCCAATATTTCCCGCAAGCATGGGATCAGATGTTGCAACCCCGATTCCCTTTTCTTCCCATGATAAATTTGCATATTTGTCAAAATTAATGAATGACGCTGTGTGTCACGATCCGTCATGGCCCCCCATCCCCACCAAGCTTCCTTTGGGCATTCCTAAATTCGAGGGAAAGACTAGTGAGAACCTGGGTGATCATGTAACTACTTTTCATCTATGGTGCTCATTTAACTCCCTAGATGACGATTCTATTAATTTGAGGATATTTCAATGCACCCTCATGGGGGCTTCCGCGAAATGGAACATTGAGCTATTTGGGGGAACATATGGAACTTGCAATCAAATGGTATTGGTTTTTCTCAAGCACTTCCAATTACTAGTTTGTTACAATGATGACATAGAACTGTTGTCAAACTTTTTCCAAGATAAATCCACACATATCTCCAATCATATCCAAGAGTAGCGCAGATGGAAGAGGTGATCACATGGAAGTAGGAGGATTTCACTCAAATTCACAATATGCCCACTTTAATTGAATTTCGTTAATCTGGTGCATCCATAACAACACGATCAATGGACTCTTGTGGGCAGATTTGGTGGGTTAAATTTACAATCGTTGAATTCTTTCTCATCACTGGTAGAATATGGTTCATGTTTTCTATTGGTGTATTTTGAAAACGAAATAAGTTATGTTACACATCTTTTTCTCCTCGGGATTTGTAACAATCCTCCCTAGAGTGGCCTTGAAGACTAGATTGGAAAGATATGAATATTGATAGAGTCTTTGCACCCTCAATTCCGATCTATATGATGTGTTGTGAAGCTGGAAAAGTATAATGGCGAATTTTTCTCGAATTGAAAAATATTCCCACCAACTTTTTTTTTTATCAAATTCGAATTTGAATTCAAACTCTTTCTGAATACCCCTACTCTGCGTTGTGAAGATGCAATAGTGGTAGTAACTTCCGAAAAAAGGGTAGGATATCAAACATAAAAAAATAGGTTTTCCAGTGGGAATGTTTTCAAAAAAGAAAATCTTGTTGCCCAGAATTATCTGCATGCGCTCTAAGGGCCAAGTTACAAACATGAAAAGGATACCCCATCGTTTCCATATTTTTGATAATCAATAGTTTATTACTACTCTTTATGAAGTCAATTGACAAGTTTAAATGTTTAGGGAATTATGGAACATATTGTATTATATTATTGTTTCATGATATGGAATATTGTATTAATCGCTTCATCCGAGACTCCTCGAAAATAATCCAAAAAAACACAATTTTTTCATGCAAATCATCTTTGTCTCTCTCACATTCAATTTTTTTTTGAAATATTACTAGTATTTCTATCCAAAGATGATTTTCGATGCTTAGGTTCAATATTTTGAACAATTCTATGTTTATCTCAGAATATAAAAAAACATTAAAGTGAAAATTTAGCATCGACATTATTGCAAGCTATCAAATGTTTTGCGATTTTGTATGGAGATAAAAGGATTCTTAAAACACAAAAGTGGTTTTGTAACATCCGTTGTTTTAATCCCTGCAAATTATAATGTATGTAATTGTATAAATGTGAATTAGGTTGGTGAGTCGATGTGTTGGGGAGAAGAACCAGTATTGATGGACAAAGAGCCCGTGTTGATTTTAATGTGGCTAAGAGCCGAATTATGTGTTAGGAATATTGAAATAATTAATAAAAGTAATAGTCATTGGGTGAAATACAAGGAATGAAAGTTATGAGGGTGTTATGATTCCACAAGAGAGAGGGGCCAATGGGGAATTATTCATGGGTATTAATCCAACCCACAATCATGAAATTATTATTATTGTGTAAACCTTCTATTTGATGTTGAGTGTTCCCAAAGAAAATCATTTAACTCATGTAAGATGGTGGGTGTGAGAATTCACCTGTCAGACAATTGGATAAGGTTGATGGATAGTTTCTAGGTATTGTTATTTTTCATTTATTTCAACCATTGGAGAGTGATATTGTATATTGATGTCAACCCTTAGTGATTTATGTCAACCATTAAATAAAGTCTGGTAGCGAATTTTGGTAGCACAATGGTTTGGGTAATGGACCCAAGGTTGTTTCATGTATAATGGTATGAGTTTTAATATATTTGATGGAAAGAATATTCTAGATGGATAGTACATGTCATTACATTTCCGGTGGTAGGTGGAATGTCACATAACTCCTCACAGTTAGAGAGTTATGGCCATGTGAAGTTGGAGAACCTAGGTTTGGGTAATGGACCCAAGTTTGTTTCATGGATAACGATATGCATTTTGATATATTTTCAGGTAATGTTATTCTATATGGATAGTGCATGTCATGCCATTGGTATGTGGAACGTCACATAACTCCTCACGGTTAGAGAGTTATGGCCATGTGAAGTTGGAGAACCCTCATGAGTCATCTAGAAGTCCCAAAAGGTCAATGTAGTCAAATTGGTTTAAGAGATTTTTAGAAGGTAAATAATAAAGTGAAGTGATGAGTGTACTATGATTCAAAGTGAATACAAAATAAATTATTTAAATAATAAA
>ML777336.1:30786-58951 GCA_009831015.1 Picea engelmannii | reverse complement strand
TCTACACTAGGCTGCACATTTCTCATGGGCATATCCACTGTGTGTGGGATTGCATGAGTGCACTTCACTCAAATCACAACTGATAGCCAACTTGTCCCTTTCACCTCTTATCTCAACTGGGTCTCCACTGGATATGACATGCATGTAATTAACAATGGTAAATCTTCAGTTGCATGTGAGATCACTGATTGCGAATTAATTAATAATTAATTCACTAAACTCTCACTAGTGTAAGTTTAGTTACAACTAGTACAACTGCGCTTAACTCACTTAATTGAGTTAAACTACTTTACAACTCACATAGCTACACTTATAACTTTGTTACAAGTTCAAGTCACTTAGCTACAACTAATTCGATTTCCATGTCCCACCAGTCAACCTTTAAACTCGAATTTCCTATAGCTAACTGATTTTCCATTTCAGTTAACTATTTCAAGTAATTATGAGATAATAGATTAATATTTATTGTCTGATTTATTTAAGGGAAAAATAAATTAGACACACATTTCTTGTTGACTTTTCAACACAATTCATTGAAGAAAGAATTGATGAAACCAAAGGAAAGTGTTCACATTTTTGAAGAATCCCAATAGGTCATCGAGAACTTAAGAACTCAGCTAGAAGAAACCAGAAAGACCAAAGAAAATCTTGAATATCAAAAAGCAGTGTTTGGAAACCAACATAGCAGCACAAAAGGAAGAAGCAAAAATGAGAGAGAAGGTATTGACATATCATCTTAAAGAAAGAACTAACGATTAAAACCAACTTGAGGTAGAGTTTGGTCAAGAAGAGAAAGGACTTGAAGAAGAAATAATCACATTAAAAATTCATATTGAAGAAGCGAAAAGAAGAGAAGAAGTCATGAAGTCTCCAATAATGAAGAAAGAAGAAGAGGTTGATAAGCTTGAAGAAGAAGTTGTCACATTGAAAAGTAAAATCGTCAAACTCAATAAGAACGTTGAAGACACAGAAACATCTACATCACTTATAGAGAATGAAGAGAAGCACTCGATGTTGCTAGAAAATAAGAATGAAGAAAATAGAAAGAGTTATGCAAAAGTACTCAAAGGAAGGAATCATGGTCAACCATAATCTAAGAAAACTATTGAAGATACATTTTCAAGAAGACCATCCATGTTTAAGCCACAAAGAAGATTCAATCATGATGATGATTAGTCGAGCCAAAAATTCAGAAGGACTACACCACAAAGAAGATCATTCACTCCCAATTTTGAAAATTTATTTTATGGTCATTGTTTTTGTTGTACTAACTTTGGACATAAGGTTGCAGATTGCAGGGATTATAAAAAAAAATATTCAAGGAAGAAGTGCCTATGTGGTCGCACGTAACATTGAGTGTTACAAATGTCATAACTATGGACACATAGCCAGTGATTGTAGAAGCATGATCGATACTTCCATGAAATAGAATACTAATATCATATATAATATAGTATGGAGAAGAAAACAAATAGAACAAGTGAACAAAGACCAAGTACCAGATATCACAAGATTGGTAGTAAAACGAGATGAAGAAAATTCTATAGAGAAAAATAAAGATGTCAGAGACAAAAGGTTTGGAAAATAACTGAAAGAAAGGAAGGACAGGTAAATAAGGAACATATTCAAGAGATTGTAGTTTCAAGCATTGTAGTGAAAGATGAATCCAAAGACAGAAAGAAAAAATTCGGAGCTCAGAGAGATAATGAATCTACCAATGAAGATGATGATGAATACACATAAGAGAAGTAATTGTTCTTAGCCATCTAGCTTAGAGACTATTATTGGATTAATCGGTAAATGCGGACATAAACTAATCTCCCTAGATCCACCTAGATGTACAACAAAAGAAGAGATGACATAATGATTTCCCTAAGCTCTAATCATTGAATCTACTATCAAAGAAGAGATGAGTGACATACCATTTAAATATTTCTTCCTTATATCTTTTTATGTGTAACAGAGACTCCAAAGTAATATGAATATTAGTCAGGAGGATTCTATGCGATAGCTGTGACAGACCAAAGAACCATCCTTCGAGCAACTTGCAGAGTTTGAGAATAAATATTCAGAGCAATCAGTTAGCAGAAGTATAGTTTGATAGATTAATCAAGACTTAATGATAATATAATGATAAATGAGTCAACAATATGGACAGTTGCACACGTAGAGTCTTGGACATTATGGACAGAGATGGATTCATAAGAACACTTAATAGGTTTGGACAGATATATGATAGTGGATGAGAGCATGGATTCATAGATTGGTTCAGAGAGTGGTTCAGAGACAAAGGAACATTATCATAATGGATGATAATTACAATGAAATAGATCGAACAATGCTAATGAATTCCAAATTGATTGATATGTTTTGGACACATGCAATATATAGATCAGTTCACATTCAAAACAAAGTAATGCTAAAAAACAACAATGACAAAACTCCCTACAAACTATGGAAAGGAATCACAGACAATAACCTCTACATCAAGGTAACTTAAGGTAATATTTTATTAATTGAAATTTATGTTGATGATATTGTTTTGGAAGTACTAATGACAAGTTAAGCCAGAAAATTGCAAAGGATATGAAAAATGAATTTGAAATGTCATTACTTGGAGAACTATCCTTCTTTTTGGGTATTCATATATGTCAAATAAACCAAGGAATTTTTATTTCTCAAAGTAAGTATATCAGAGAAATGCTAAAGAGGTTTAGAATGGAAGATTGCAAACCAATTACCACTCTTATGCAAACTAGTTGGAAGTTGAGAAAAGATGATGATTCAAAGTATACAGACCAGAGGCAATATAGGTCAATGATTGGTAGCTTACTATATGTGACTACATCCAGACCAGATGTAATGCAGGAAGTTGGACAGGTG
Organism: Picea engelmannii; assembly: GCA_009831015.1. Taxonomy (NCBI): domain Eukaryota; kingdom Viridiplantae; phylum Streptophyta; class Pinopsida; order Pinales; family Pinaceae; genus Picea; species Picea engelmannii. Next base: position 56,068 of record ML777336.1, on the reverse strand, counting down.
GCACAATTTCAAGCAACACCAAAGGAATCACATGTATTAGAAGTGAAGAGGATTTTCAGATATCTCAAAGGAACAAAAGAGTTTGGATTATGGTATCTAAAATGAAAGGATCTATCACTTATTGCCTACATAGATGCATATTAGGCAGGTTGCATGGATGATCATCAAAGCACTAGTGGAGCAATGTTCTACTTGGGTGAGTGTTTAGTATCTTGTATAATCAAGAAACAATCATCAATATCCTTATCTACAACCGAGGCAGAGTATATTGCAGCAACAACATGTTGTACACGGTTTCTATGGATGAAACAAACCTTGGCAGATATACAGGTTGAGTATGATGAGCCCATTCCAATGTCTTGTGATAATACAAGCGCCATCAGTATCTCAAAAAACCTGGTGATGCACTCCAAGATGAAGCACATTTCAATCAAATATCACTTTCTATGGAAACATGTTGCAGAGAAGAACATCAGAGTTGAATATGTGGGAACAAAAGAACAAGTGGAATACATATTTACAAAACCGCTTTGATGGGAAGCCCTTGAGTATCTTCGCTAGATACTAGGAGTAATTTCTACTCCAAAATAAATGCTTTTGAATGCTTATCTTATATGTATTAGTTGTACATGAGGAAACACCATAAATAGGACAAAGGTGGAGATATTTATTAGATGCAAAGGTAAATGCTTGGAGAGAGAGCATAGAGGAATGTTTCCAAGGGGAGCAATTGTCACAAGGGAAAAATGAATGATATGACTGTAGAGTAATACCCTTTGTTAAAGGGGGAGATATTATTCATATGAAGGGAGAGAGACTAATCTGAGGCTTATAAACACAAAGAAAAATCAAAGGCATGAAGACAGGGGGAGAAGCCCCAAAGTGAGATACCCTTTTCCATTGATGTCAAAGGGGGAGAGATAGAAACATTGATGAGGAGTATAAGCATGAATGTTATCATGATTGAGTGTTGCCATCAATGTTGGTGTTTCCATCAATGACAAAGGGGGAGATTGTGAGACAATTGGATTAGGTTGATGGATAGTTGGTAGGTATTGTTGGTTGTCAATGATGTCAAACATTGGAGAGTGATATTTTAGATTGATTCCAACCCTTAGTGATTGATGTCAACCCTTGGAGAAAGTTCGATAGAAAATTCCGGTAGCACAAAGGTTTGGGTAATGGACCCAAGGTTGTTTCATGTATAATGGTATGAGTTTTAATATATTTGAAGGTAATAAAATTCTATATCGATATTACATGTCATTCCATTTCTGGTGGTATGTGGACCGTCACATAACTCCTCACGGTTAGAGAGTTATGGCCATATGAAGTTGGAGAACCTAGGTTTGGGTAATGGAACCAAGTTTGTTTGATGGATTACAGTATGCGTTTGGATATTTTTGCAGGTAATACTGTCCTATATGGACATTACATGTCATTCCATTTCCAGTGGTATGTGGAACGTCACATAACTCCTCATGGTTAGATATTTATGGCCATGTGAAGTTGAAGAACTCTCATGAGTCATCTAGAAGCCCCAAAAGGTCAAAGTAGTCCAAGTGGTTTAAAAGATTTTTAGAAGTTAAATAATAAAGTGAAGTGATGAGTGTACTATAATTCAAATTGAATACAAAATAAATTATTTAAATAATAAAGTTAATGGAGAAATTACTAAGTTGACAAGTGGTTAGAAGTGGGTTAGCCTTAAAAAAAGGAAAGTGGTTTGAGATGGTTAGAAATTAACTCCTTGAGGTAAAGTGAAGTGATGAGTGTACTATAATTCAAAGTGAATACAAAATAAATTATTTAAATAATAAAGTTAATGGAGAAATTACTAAGTTGAGAAGTGGTTAGAAGTGGGTTGGCCCTAAAATAATGAAAGTGGTTTAAGATGGTTAGAAATTAACCCCTTGAGGTAAAGTGAAGTGATGAGTGTACTATAAGTCAAAGTGGATACAAAATAAATTATTTAAATAATAAATTTAATGGATAAATTACTAATTGGACAAGTGGTTAGAAGTTGGTTAACCCTAAAATAAGGAAAGTGGGTTAAGATGGTTAAAAGGTAACCCCTTGAGGAAGCTACATGAAAGTATAAATAAGAGGCAAGGCTCTGTCATTTTAAAGAACACTTGAGAATATTAAATATCTACAAGTGAATGAGGTAGCCAAAGGATATCTAAGTCTAATTTCAGAGAGAAGGTGAAGTAAAGAAGGTCAAAATTCAAGGGAGGATAAATTCTTTTGATGATGTTTTCTAAGGTATGTTAGTTACAGGTCATCTCACCATTTTCAAAATAACATTTTTTCTAGAATGATTCAGACCATGAAATTGATATTCCATTGAGAAACATATCCAAGTAGTTGTGGTATGAATTTCAGCTTGTGGGTCATTGTATTTTTGGAGTTACACTCCGTGGAAAATAAGGTTTGTCGATAGTCCTGAAACTAGTCTAAAACAAGTGTTTCAGGTAAAAACGTCATAAAGTATTCATAACAGATCCAAATTAAGTAATCCCAAAAGTATTGCTTAGAGTAAAATATGTAGTATTATGTGTAAAAAATTCAGATCCATACAACAAATATTATGTGTGGGGCACGCTATACAAGTTATCTCTCTAGAATAAGTCAGAATTCAACAAGGTATGCCATTTTTTCTATAACTCCTTTTCTGAGAGGTTCCAAGTAGTGACACCTTGAGGAATTTCATAAAAGACACTAAAGAACATTGTGTACTATTTTCATATCTTTATTCATTACATGTACATAGTTATGATTATTTCAAATTAGGGTTGTTGACTAATCCAAAACTACTCATTTGAGAATAAAGTAAAGTTTGATGAAAATGCTAGTCTCTTATTGTTAAAGTTAAGGAAGGTTTGCAGGTATGTGATCATATACACTAGATCTATTACATAGTTACAATTCATATTTGGATGATGAAATTGATGAGGGATTTTGGTTGAGGTACATGTTGGGTATATGGTTGAGACAAGTAGTTGATGAGTTGGCACATACATGAGGTGTATAGTTGATGATGTTGGCACATCTTGATGAGTCATAGTGGATGAGTAGTTGATACATGATTGGTGCATACTTGGTACATGGTTGGAGGGACTTGTTAGTAGTATTGTTGACACATGGTTTATGAATGATGTAGCATACTTGTATTGGTATGTTATTAGAAGCACATATTAATCTCGGTGATGATTATGAGTTGTTGTATTATGGTTGGTTGATGCACATCTTTGAGAGTATTCTTGGTGATTTATCTTGGTGAGTAGATCTGATTTGGTTGATAATATTGATGAGACATGCTTTTCTGATAGGTTGTTTGGACATGTTGTTGTGACAAATTATTTTTACAGGTTTGGTGCATGGTTGATGCACTTGTTCATGGTATAGGTTTTGTACAGGTTTGGTGCATGGTTGATGCACTTGTTTATGGTACAAGTTGATTACAAGTTGATTGGTACAGGTTTACAGCTGTATATCTCAGAGTGATAGTGTGACATTGGTTCCATCATTCTACTTATACGTCAAGGCGGTTGGACGAGGAAAGGAAAGGTGGTTGTAGCCACCTTCTGGTTGTAGCCGGACAACATAAGGGGTTGTAGGCTACTTCTAGTTATAATTAGAGAATTGAGGAGTTTGAGCTTCCCTTAGGTTGTAGCCTAAGAAACTAGGGGGTTGGAGCTTCCTTCCAATTGTAGCTGGAAAACAAAGGAAGTTGGTGGTTCCAATGAATGTAATTCTTCAATACATATAAGAAAAATCGTTTTGTGGTTTTCTCCCGCTTTAGGTTTCCATGTAAAACACTGGTGTAGTGTGTATGTGTATGATTGTTCATTTGTTCATTACTTATTTACTCTGGAGTTATTGGATGATAATGCTACATTGATATAACACTTGGATTGTATGGTTAAAAAAGATTAAATTTATCTATTATTGATTCACCCCCCCTCTCAGTAATCCAACATCACCATAGTTATTGAAGATCATGGGATTAAGTACAATAATCTTTGGGAATAGTGAGAGTCAAGCAAGAGAGGGAGAGGAAGGGAAGTTAGTATACAAAATAGAGACAAGTTTTACATATATATTTTGGTTAGCAAGAAAAGAAATGAGGGTTGGGAAGAGTACCATCCATGTTGTTTTTTAAGGAAACCATTGTTTGATTGTGTTTTATTCTTAGAAAGAGGCCTAAGTGCATGTAAAAATGGGTTGTAAGCTCGTAGTACATTTTCCTGTTGAGGAAATAAATCAAGAGCCTTGTGAAGGTTGTTGTGATCACTCCTAAAGTTTTTAAGAGTTCTCGGAGAACCCAACTGAGAAGTTCTTGGCCAACTGGGTGCATTGGAAACCCTGATAAACTAATAGTACATCCTGAGGGACTTAGACCAGTGAACGGGGTACATTATTTGAGTTGTGTAGGTTGTGGGGAAGAGAGGTGGAGGATTGGAACTTCTATGGGAGTAGAAACCAGGTTTTGGAGCTGTTGTGTGTGGAAATTGGACAACCAAGAGGGTCAGATATCCTTGTTGACTCTTAGCCTCAACTCAGACGTGGCCTGCAGTTGAGAGAAAATGAGTAGAAATGCCTATGGTTTTGAAGTTCATCATTCATACATATCCCATTGGTTAACTATTAACATATAAGTTTTTTGTTGATTTTATGATCATATTCCATTGTGTAAACATTTTATATGAATTTTGTGCATTTGTTTTTTTGCTTGGACAGTTGTATTCATGGTTTGTTTTTATGTTTTGGAGGAATTTAGAATTATGGTATCATAAATGGTTAAATATGTGTGTGATTTGTAGTTAGGTAGAAAATCTTAATTTTACCGCCTCAATTGGAATAGGTTACGTTATAGGTTTTACCAACCATTCATAGATTTTTGTTTAAGATCTTGATGGAAAATACTTCAAGAACAATCGTACAACTTGAGAAAGAAAGAGAGAACAAGCATACAAAGATATTACAAACAAATCATTTATTTCATTTCAGTTGTGGTCTTAAAATATATGAAATATGGAAAAAAGAAAGATCCATATTGAGGTATAGCAATATCCCTATCAAGGAGAACCTGTGGAATAGTAGTCACAATAATGTGAGAGACCAAAGCCATCAAAAAGTAAGAGAAAATCCAGAGCACCATAGAGGTGAGTAATATTAACCTGAGAAGGAAATGTAATTTATATTAGTCTACAACAGGTTATATCATAAGTGGCACTAATTAGTCGAGAAGTTACAAAGAGTCCATCTTATAATATTGGGGATTCATTTTAAGATAAAATGCAGTGTTTGAATGAAGCATGTATTTGGTACGAATTGTTAATTTACTTACTTGAAACAAGGAATATAGTGTAATACAAATAACACAGCAATGATTTGATGTGTGAATGAATTTGGTTCGAAGTATCAAATGACTTTCGTAGTGGTGGATCATCCTAAGAGTAAATTCAGGAATTTGGTTCCATATTTACCCTCACATAGACATATTATTATTTTACATCAGAACATTTTTAACATTGCTATAATATTCATACCCCATAGTTTTTTTTAAGAAAAAAAAAAAAAAATCTAAAAAACAGTTTCTTTGCTATTAATTAAAAATCAAAAGAGACTTTGCAATATAAAGTATGACTTGAACAATCATATGATGTTATATTTAAAAAAAATATATAACATCTCTGATATTTTTCTACTAACCAAAGTGTGAATTCTGTGTCAAAAAGACATATGATTTTTGGAAGTATTAAATAAATCCCAAAAACCTGAAGACTCAAAAAAACAGAGTTAGAAACTCTTGTCCAAATGTTGTGAGGAAAACCAAAATGTAAAACCAAAAGATAAAAAAGGATCCAGAGCAGATAATACTCCATAGTTTGTAATTTCAATTCATGAGTATACATAGCTCATATTTTTTCATTTAGATAATGATTAACAATGCTTGTGATTGTAAAAAGGTTTTAGAAAATAGATGTTTAGAGGGACTTCATTTTTCTAAGTATAAGAAATAGAATGTTTTTATCATTTGTAATATGTGTGCATCTTATACATCTTAAATGTGTTTGGAAAGGGTTTACTTAGTCTGCGTGAGAGATATAATGTTTTCTTAATGTATTATTTGGTTGTTATTTACAGTATTTGAGAATCTAATTTATTTATATATATAGATTTATGAAGTTATTTTAAGGATTAGTGATGGTATTCCTATTCCACCACTATCCATAATTTCAATGAATTACAAACATAAAATAGTTTATTACATATTACAAAAAATTCATCTTAGATTGTTCTACATTTTGTCATCTTGATGAAAATTTCTAGGAAATTTATGATCCTAAAAAACATAAATTTTAAGAAATATAGAAAAACGACTTTATCCCGATTTGAGAGGGTGGAACATTGTTTCTCGATGTCCATTGGCTCCTTATTTGGTGAAATATCTCCTCCTCCTTTTTTGGTGTGCACACAAGTAGGTTCAAGACCCTGGGTTCAAGTTACTTAGTCAAAAAAAACCTTACAGACACTGGCCCTTTCGGCATCACCTATAAGTAGGTGAAGTCTCACCCGAGGTATCTTTATGGGGATTGAAGGAACCAAGATTATAAAATGGTGAGGGAAATATGGGAAATTATCCTTGGAAGACCTACATGACCCCTTCACGCACTAGATCATAAATAATTTGAACTCAGTTCTTCACTATATATGCATACAAGTTTATATTCACGTTGGATAATGGATAAGCATACAATTATGGCTATTGCACATTAGATTATCAACAATATTAGAATAGACAAGCATTCATTCATATTAAAGAAAATAATTAACACAATATAGACATGAATGATCATCCAACAACACAATTATACACAGAGTTACCGTGGTTCGCCCCCCTCCGGGATACATCAAAAAAATATTATCTTCTTTATTATATCTGGGTATCTTGATTGTGATTTGCACTACAATGGAGGCTTGGAATACAATATTCTTCAAAATTATAGTTTCTTTACAATACTCTACTCTTTGAATCTCTCTTTCTCCCTAGACCTTTCAAACACAACCAAAAACAACAACAAAAACCCAAGAAGCCAAGACGACCTCCGCTTCAGGAATATTTTACATATTTATACATTTTTCTCAGGTTATTTTCCATATCAAAATGAGTTGGATACCACTCATTCTCGACTGTCGACAACTCATTATGACTTGGATACAGTTCACGATCGACTAATTTTCCCATATTTTGAGTTGGTTGTTCCTTCCCCTCCCCCATCTTCTTATCTTTCCTCTGACGCAGACGCCAGCCTCTGCCTCGACAGAGTCCCTGTGCGACCTCCCAGTCTAAAGGATTGTTCACTCTATTTCATGAGCCGAAGTGGCTCTTTAGATTCCCTGCTGGAATCACAAATTTCCGATCCACAGGTCCTTTTGTTCTCAGCCACGACATCTGCACATGTCTATGGTTTTTCCCTTGACAAGAAATTTTGGGTTTCAGGGCTTTTTGTTTCCCGATGTCAAGAATTCTCTGTCCTCTTGATCTCCCGATCACCGAAATGCCGAAATGCCGAACATGGATTTAATAGAAATTAGCCCCCTGGGCTAAGCCTTTGGTCCATACGACCACTCCTCATGTGACTGCAGTCCTATATTGAGCTTTATTAAAGTGAGGGCTTAAACCAAAGTCCTTTTCGCAACTCGCAATCTCGCGAGTTTGTGAGTCATGAATCCCGACTCTTCCTCTCCAATCCCGCAATACCCAAGATCGCGAAATGGTTATGGCTCCATTCTGTCATATCCTTCTGAGCATGACCACCGACTAGGCTTAACGGTTAGCACCTCTCGCTACTCGCACCTTCGCGAGTTTCGACGTCCAACCTTGGCACCTTCCCTTCACGAACCCCCGAGAAGCGATATTGACTTTTCTTCTTGCGTTCTCGCTACTCGCGACATCGTGAGTCAAGGGGTTGAGTCTCCATGCTCTTATCTCGCAAATCCCCGAAATGCGAGAATTTAGCGGGGCATTGACTCCTTCCGATATGTGACGTGTGTCCGCCTGTCTGTCGCGCGAGCCCCATCTTGACGTTCTGCTACACGTCCACACTCATGCCTCGGCTCTCGACACTTCGCGACTTCTGCTGTCAAAAGTAACTCCGCTCAACCTCCAAAAACTTGAATGTGCGAAATGCGATGGGGTTCCTGATCCAATGGTCCTCCCGTGACCTGGATCCGATGGCTATCCTCTCTCCTCGAAATTTTGCGACTTCTCAACTTGGAGCACCTGACTCTTGGGTTCTCACCCTGCAAACCTCCGAGTTCGCGAGATCCCTAGATCTCTACCACCTGTCCGATGTATGGCTATGATTCTCTCGCGACTTCGCTACTCACGAAGTTGAAAGACTTCCTTCTCTGAATCCCGATGTCAGAGTCCTCGATAGAGAGGATCTCGTGACACGTGTCCTTCCGCAAACGGATGGCTCAGATTTATTTCACCTTTTCGGGACTTCGGATGTCAAATTCCCGGACTCTCGTCCTCCGAACCCCCAAACTCCCAAACAGCGATATCCCGATATGAACTCCTTCGGGACTTTCACATTGCTTACGAGGGTTTAACCCACGTGCATCTCTTGTCAGATCTAACAGCTGATGGTTGTTCACTTGAGATCTGACGGTTCATATCATCTCTCCCATGTGCTCTTCCTGTACTGCCTCATGGACGCGAAATCCTCCAACGGTCTAGATCTTCTCGGCTAATCCGATGGCATCTATTGCTCCTCCTAAGTTTTGGTGCTTTTCTTCCCACACTTGGAAGAATTTTAAATTCTCGAAGGCCTCGACCTTCGCTCCTTTCCCTCTGTGAGCTCTGCGACTTGAGTCGTCGTCTGTGCGTATAAAAATGCTATCCCTCCAGAGATTTGGGAACTTTGAACTCTTTCCGAGAGTTCTTTGGCCTCTGCACTCCTTGCAGATGTGGCTCCGTGCACCTAAAAACACTATTCCTCTTGAGCTTTACTCTCGAATCCTTGAAGGATTCTATGACTTCTGCACTTCTGCAGAGTCTTTGCATGCACGGTACTATCCCTTATAAGATTTTCAAATACTCAGACCCCTAAGGGATTTTATCCTTCTTCCTTCTCCCGTAGATGAAGAATTTGGATGCCCTCCTGGCTATCCCCTACTCAAGCAACCTCTTGCTGAGTGTTTCTGGGTGTTTAGCAACCCTGTGAAGATCCTTCTATGGACTCTTCTTCAATCTCTGAACTCAAAGAGTTCCCTTCTTCTTTGTGCCTATCTGCACACTGTCTCAATGCCCTCCTGGCAGAGTATCAAGAATCCTCAATGATTCTAGCTTCTATCTAAACTCACACCAAAGTTCTTTCTCTATGCACTCCTTTGCACTTGCTCAATGCCCACTTGGCAGATCTGTACACAACTCCTCAGATCTTCTGTCTGCAACTGTCTTTCGCTACACAGCCTTGCCTCCTGAGGTGTTCAACAACCTCACAGGTCTTCCTCTAAATTGATGATTCCAGTTTCTGTGCCCAACTGGCACGTCTTTGTCTGGCTCTGCAGAGTTCAGAAGTGCATCTATGCACTGGTATTCAGAGACTGCAGTACTCTGTCACGCCCTCCTGGCATGAAACCACAAAGAACCTCTCAAGCCTGAAAATCAAACAACTCTCTGCAAATGTCTAGCATACATCTACAACATAAAGAACACACAAAGACATTCACATAACATAGACAATATGCAGGAAAATCTACTATGGTTTATATTAATGTAAATGCCTCTTTACAAAGGTGTCCCCTGAGCTGAGACTTTAACATAGTCTCGACTCTTTCTCTTCTACTCTCTACTCGCAGACTCTCTACAATGAGATACAATTACCATCCAAGATATTTTACATGAGGGGGCTCTTAGAGCGCTTCCCTCCAATCTACCTACCCCATTCAATTACATTGAATGTTTTGTCTAGTCCACCATCTAGATCTAGATCTCAGCCTTACAAACATTTAAAGGCCTACCTACTCTATTCTTGTGCAAAGCATGGCTTCACAGCTCACCAGCCTAAGATATTAAATTACATTCAAATTCAAAATTGAAAACGAGGGTTGCGCCTCTCTTCGGCCTTGAATGCATGCGCTGACATGGTTGGCTGGCTAACATTGAGAGATTCTCCTACATCATACTCCTTAGCTACAAAATTCATGAGATCCTACTCATGAGCTTCCACTCTCAGCTGTTGAAATCCTCCTATATCCCAAACAAATTTCTGGAGCTGTTCATCTGCTCCATCTCTTTGTTGTTGTTGATTTTGTGCTGCTGCTGCTTCTTTTCTTCTCAGCTTCTCCTTGCTAACAGTTTCTTCTGACCCTAACATCAGCTCCCTGATCTCCTCGATCACTTCATCCAGCTGCTCCAATGGCTGTTCATGTTCATGTAGTCTCCTCGGCTGCAAATTTTTTCTGGAGTCTCACAGATCGCAATGATCTCCCATGCCTGCTTCATCAGCTGCTTCCAACTTCGCCTGTTGGATGTGCAAACTCTGCACATTCACCCTTCTCTCCAAGGATTCAATCTGTTCATACAGATCAGCCAAACAAATGCTATCTGCTTCTTCTTCTTCTTCTTCTTCTTTTGCAAGCTCAAATGCTGCAGTCTTTTCAGTTTCCTGGCTGAAAATATTGAGCCATTCCTCAGAATGCTCATCTTCTTTTTCTGCTTGGGCAGTCTCAAATATCTTCTCCAATTCTTCCTTGACAGTCTCAAGTGGTTGTCTTTCCCTTGTTTTTGTTTCTTCATCCGCAACACAGACTTTGGCCTCCTCTAGGCTAAGTGGTAGGAATATCCCAATTCCCCCAATCATTAGAAGGCTCCTCTGATCCTCCTCTTCTGTCAGCTGCATCTGCTGATCGAAATCTAACTCTGAGCTCATCTGCTCTGTCAGCTCCTTCGGCTGATTCAAACTCAACTTTGAGTTCATGAGACTCTCATATAGCCTCACCTATGTTCTCATGCCCACCTGGAAAATTGAAAACTCTCTGCTGCCCTCCTGGCAGTCCATGAGATCCCACAGTGATCTCGATCCATTGCCCACCTGGAAATGTTAAATTCCCTGGCTTTCCTTATGATAGTCTATGAGATCCTGCAAAAATCTCAACTCTTTGCCCTCCTGGAAATTGGGAATTTATTCTTTTCCCTCCTGGCAGTTCTTGAGATCTTCATCCGATCCCATTTCATTCTTACCATTGAGACTTCTCCCAGTCTCTGGTTCACATATCTGAACCCCTTCTTCTAGTCCGCTGAGGTTTTTAGCATGCCTCAACCACCTTCTCAATAGTCTACACTACCTTATGACCATCAACTGCTTGACTGGCCATTTTACCTTCGGCTTCCCCATGGGCCATTCATACACCCATCTTGACCTTGCATTCTACTGCATCTCCAATGCAAGTTCATCCATCCTCGCATTCATCTCAACGAGTTCTTCATCCCATTCAACTTTTCTCATCAGCTCTAGGTCTTTCCTTCTAGCGTATTTTTGGCCTTCAGTAGCCATATCGCTGTCTCCATCTGCTCTCCTGGAAAACCTGCTTCTCACCTATAAGAAATACCCATAGAGTCTCCAACACTCTGTCTTCGTCTTTCTCCTTCTATTTGCGATATATAAATAGAATCTGTGCTCTGACACCAAACTTGACGCAGATGCCAACCTCTGCCTCGACAGAGTCTCTGTGCGACCTCCCGGTCTAAAGGATCGTTCACTCTATTTCATGAGCTGAAGCGACTCTTTAGATTCCCTGCTAGAATCACAAATTTCTGATCCACAGGTCCTTTTGTTCTCGGCTAGGACCTCTGTACACATCTATGGTTTTTCCCTTGACAAGAAATTTCGGGTTTTGGGGCTTTCTGTTTCCCGATGTCAAGAACTTTTTGTCCTCTTGATCTCCCGATCACCGAAATGCCAAAATGTCGAAAATGGATTTAATAGCAATTAGCCCCCTAGGCTAAGCCTTTGGTTCATACGACCACTCCTCATGTGACCGCAGTCATATCTCAAGCTTTATTAAAGCGAGGGCTTAAACCAAAGTCCTTTTCGCAACTCGCAATCTCGTGAGTTCGCGAGTCGTGACTCCCGACTCTTCCTCTCCAATCCTGCGATACCCAAGATCGTGAAATGGTTATGGATCCATTTTGTCAGCTCCTTCTGAGTGTGACCGCCGACTAGGATTAACTGTTAGCACCTCTCTCTACTCGCACCTTCATGAGTTTCGACGCCCAACCTTGGCACCTTCCCTTCACGAACCCCCGAGAAGCGATATTGACTTTTCTTCTCACGTTCTCGCTACTCGCGACATCGTGAGTCAAGAGGTTGAGTCTCCGTTCTCTTATGTCGTGAATCCCTAAGACGCGAGAAGTCAATGGGGCATTGAATCCTTCTGATATGTGACGTGTGTCCTCCTGTCTATCACATGGGCCCCACCTCGAGGTTCTGCCACGTGTCCACACTCGTGCCTCGGGTCTCGGCACTTCATGAATTTTTTTGTCGAAAGTAACTCCGCTCAACCTCTGAACCCCCGAATGCGTGAAATGCGATGGGGTTCCTGATCCAACGGTCCTGCCATGACCTAGATCCGACAAATATCCTCACTCCTCGTGATTTCGCGACTTCACGACTTGGAGCACCCGACTCTTGGGCTCTCACCCTCCGAACCTTCGAGTTCGCGAGATCCCTAGATCTCTGCCACCTGTCCTCCTCCGATGGATGGCTATGATTCTCTCGCGACTTTGCTACTTGCGAAGTCGAATGACTTCCTTCTCTGACTCCCGATATTCGAGTCTCCGATAGAGAGGATCTCGCGACACTTGTCCTTCCGCAGACGGATGGCTCAGATTTATTTCACCTTTTTGGGACTTCGGATGTCGAATGCTCGGACTCTCATCCTCTAGACCCCCAAACTCCTGAACGTCGATATCCCGATACGAACTCCTTCGGGCCTTTCACACTTCTTATGAAGGTTTAACCCCTGTGCATCTCCTGTCAGATCTAACAACTGACAGTTGTTCGCTCGAGATCTGACGGTTCATATCATTTCTCCCATGCGATCTTCCTGTACTACCTCCTAGACGCGAAATCCTTCAACATCAGATCTTCTCAGCTGATCCGACGACAGCTATTGCTCCTCCCGAGTTTTGGTGCTTTTCTTCCCACACTTGGAAGAATTTTAAATTCTCGAAGGCCTCGAACTTCGCTCCTTTCGCTATGCAAGCTCTATGACTTGAGTCCTCGCCTGCACGTATAAAAACGTTGTCCCTCTAGAGCTTTGGGAACTTTGAACACTTTCCGAGAGTTCTATGGCCTCTGCACTCCTTGCAGCTGTGGTTCCGTGCACCGAAAATAACTATTCCTCCTAAGCTTTACTCTCAAATCCTTGAGGGATTCTATGACTTCTGTGCTTCTATAGAGTCTTTTCAAGAACGATACTATCCCTTCTGAGATTTTCAAATACTCAGACCCCTAATGGATTTTATCCTTCTTCCTTCTCCCGCAGATGGATAATTTGGATGCCCTCCTAGTTATCCCCTTCTCAAGCAACCTCTTGGTAAGTTTTTCAGGGTGTTTAGCAACCCTGTGAAGATCCTTCTAGGCACTCTTCTTCAATCTCTGAACTCAAAGAGTTCCCGTCTTCTCTGTGCCTATCTTCACACTGTCTCAATGCCCTCCTGGCAGAGTATCAAGAATCCTCAATGATTCTTGCTTCTATATGAACTCACAACATAGTTTTTCCTTTGTGCACTCCTTTGCACCTGCTCAATGCCCACTTGGCAGAGCTTTACAGAACTCCTCAAAGATTTTGTTTGCAACTGTGTTTCACTACACAACCTTGCCTCCTGAGGTGTTCAGCAACCTCACAGGTCTTCCTCTGAATTGATGATTCCAGTTTCTATGCCCACCTGGCACGTCTTTGTCTGACTCCGCAGAGTTTAGAAGTGCATCTATGCACTGGTATTCAGAGACCAAAATACTCTATCACACCCTCCTGGCATGAAACCACAAAGAACCTCTCAAGCCTGAAAATCAAATAACTCTCTGTAAATGTCTAGCATACATCTACAACATAAAGAACACACAAAGACATTCACATAACACATACAATATGCAGGAAAATCTTCTCTGGTTTATATTAATGTAAATGCCTCTTTACAAAGGTGTCCCCTGAGCTCAGACTTTAACATAGTCTCAGCTCTTTCTCTTCTACTCTCTACTCACAGACTCTCTACAATGAGATACAATTACCATCCAAGATATTTTACACGAGGGGGATCTTAGAGAGCTTCCCTCCAATCTACCTACCCTATTCAATTACATTGAATGGGCTGTCTAGTCCACCGTCTGGATCTATATCTCAGCCTTACAAACATTTAAATGCCTACCTACTCTACACCTATGCAAAGCATGGCTTCACGGCTCACCAACCTAAGATATTAAATTACATTCAAATTCAAAATTGAAAACGAGGGTTGCGCCTCTCTTCAGCCTTGGATGCACGCGCTGACGTGGCTGACTGGATGACTTGGAGAGATGCTCCTCCATCATCCTTTCTCTTGTTTCTTGATCTTCTTTATATTATTTATCCTGCACCTTTTCCCTGTACCTTGTTTCTTCTCACCATTATATTCCCAAAATTTCCTACCCAACAGACCCCCAACACTCACCTGTGGCTTGTCCCTAGTCACTTGGGCCTAGTGTGTCGCGCCCCTCCATGTGTCAGTGAATTTCGAGAGACTGTCCTTTGTTGTCTATAATGATACTATGATTTATGTTTCCTTATTCATGGTTTCTTCCATCATCTTCATTGGTGCAATCGTAATATTAGCTTCAATGTCTTGCACTACTAATGTCGTAGTGCTCTGTGCAATGGCTAGCTCTTCTAGAAACCCGATGGCTTTGTCTTGTAGCACTTGCAACTTATGTATGGTCTTCCTCTTTTCTTCCTTCATTTGTTCCAATGTGTTGTACAACTTCCTATTATCCATTATCATTGACATTCTTTATGTTGGTCGCAATGTATTCACGCGTTCAGTGGCCTGCTACACTTCCTCCTGTTTACTCCTTATCTTATCTTAGAATGATTTCAGTTCACGATTGGTGGTAATATTTGTCCAAATGTATGTGCCTTCCTTTCACATATTTATGCATTCTTATTCCAAGATTTTGATCTTTTCTATTCTTGTTTGCACAATCATTTCCCTTTATGCTCTTTCTTCCGGTGGCATCCTTTGTGTTGCACGCACTTCCATCTCTATTATATTCATGTGAAGTCCTTTAATGGCCTCACTTATCTTTACCACTTGTTCCTCTTGTAATACCCCTAGGCCAAACCCCAATTGTACATATAATTGTAAATGTAATTATACATATAAGCTAGTGAGATGATGGTACAATGTCTTTGGTTCAGTTCTACGTGCATTGAGTCAATGCACAGGAATATCATACCAAATAAGTGCACACATTTTATAATGTATCGCACACCTGTGTGAGTGTGTAAGGATTGTACACTAAAGGAAGGGTGTGCACCATATGGATTTTGCGTACAATGGAGTAAGTATGCAGTTTAGGGGCCAGAGTGCCTATGTGGTTATTAGGTTGGAGAGTCAGATATTAAATGGACAGTGAGCCATGATTGTAATATGTAATCGCATGAAAATATTAATGAGAAAGTATCACTTCTACAGACCAACATGTAAAAGAGTATGGGGGGATAAACTCCACTAAGTAGGCAAAAGGGGATAAGAAAGGGTGTCTTAAGCCCAAAGGAATATTATAAAAATATGTTATAAAAACAGGATCGCAGAGCAATAAAATAAAACAAATGCGGAAATAAAACATAGAAGATACACAATCCAATAGAGACACACATATACGTGGTTCACCGAGTGTGGGCTACATCTACTAGAGAAATTTTCAAGTCTTTTCTTTATTATTATCTAGCAAATGAAGGGATACAACCTACAAAACACCCATTGCGACTTCCTCTTCTTTCTCTCACAGTCTCCTCTCTCAGAATAAAATATTCGCAATGATGCAATCACAATACATTTCCCTCATAAAAGAGGGTTTCCTTCTAGGGAAAAAAATCCTAACATAACTTCTACTGTCAGATCTGTGACCTTGTAAGGAACGGTCCAGATTTACTATGAAATTACAATAAACATTTACAAGTAAATATTTCCTTCAAGAGCTTCACCTCTGAAACCTCATCGAGGAACATTGTCCTCAAAACCTCCACCAGGGGCTCGCTTACCCTCAGACTCCGCAGGGAGGGTAACACCCCCCTGCACTCCCCCACGTGGAGGAGTGTACATTTTTCCAGGGTGTAAAGTCTTCATGAGGTATAAACACGACTGAAAATAAATACCTCTAAATCAGAAAGATAATCAGTGTCCACAACCAACAATATCTCACTTGGAGACTGCTCTCAACAACTCCACCGTTGTTGTATATGCTGGACTATGATCCTTCTTGGACTTGGAAAATTTCTCATCTTCATTTTCATGCTTGAAGACCAATTGAAATTGATCAGGAACTCAGTTTCTCCCTAGTTAATCCCTTAGTTAACATGTATGGAGGATTCTGGCTAGTGTGTCTCATTTCCAACATCAAATGTCCATCTTCCAAGATGGATCGTATGAAATGGTACCTGATATTATATGATTATTATTTGAATGGAAGGATGAGTTATTTACAATATAAATGGCACTCTCATTGTCACAATACAACTTGCTATTCTCCTACTTCTTTCCCAATTCCTCCATAAATCTATGTAACCAAATGATTTCTTTACTAGCCTCTATAGCAAGGACATACTCTTCTTCTGTTGTTGAAAGTGAAACAACCTTTTGCATTTTTTAATCCAACTTACTATTGTTCCACCTATAGTAAAAAAATACTCTATGGTGCTCCTCCTACTATATTTATCACCTTCCATATTTGAATCAACATATCCCTGTAGAACAATGTCTGAACCTCCAAAACATAATGCAGGAGTAGAAGTACCTCTCAAATACATAAGAATCCACTTTATTGCCTCCCAATGTTCTTTATCTAGATTGTTCATATACCTGCTCACAAATCCCATTGCATGTGCAATATCTGGTCTTGTAAAAACCATCACATACATCAAACTGGCAAATGCTCATGAATAAGGGACCCGGAACATGTATTCTATCTCCTCCTATGTCCTGGGACACATTTCCTTAGTTAATTCGAGATGGTTGGCCAAAGGTGTACTAACTATTTTTTCATTCTACATTCTAAACCTCTTCAACACCTTCTCTATGTACTCACCATGAGACAATGTCAACTTGTGATTTTTCTTATCTCTTGTTATTCTCATACCAAGGATTTTTTTTTTCAGAACAAAAATCCTTCATCGCAAATGAATTAGATAGTTTCTTCTTGATCACATTTATATCCTGCATATTAGACCCTATAACAAGCATGTCATCTACATACAATAGAAAGATAATATAGCTTCCATTTTATAGATTTTTAAAATAAACATAGTGATCAGAATGACATCTACTATAACCTTGTTATGTCATAAACCTGCCAAACTTCAAATACCATTGCCTTGGATATTTTGTTAGGCCATACAAGCTCTTCTTCAAGCTACATAGAAAATTCTCCTTCCCCTTGACCTCATACCACCGTCGTTGCTGCATATAAATATCTTCCTCCAAATCCCCATGGAGAAAAGTTTCTTTTACATCTATATGTTCAGGATGCCAATATTCCACTTCCACAAGAATTAAAATAGTCCTAACTGAAGTAATTTCAACAACAGGACAGAATATTTCATCAAAATATATACCTTTCTTTTGTGCAAAGCCCTTTACAACAAGTCTAGCATTGCATCGCTTTTTTCCTTCATCCTCTTCCTTCAACTTGTAAACCCATTTATTTTGTAATGATATTTTTCCTGGAGGCAACTGAACCAAATCCCATGTCTGGTTATTTACCAGGGAATCCATTTCCTCTTCCATGCGTTGCTCCCACTTCTTTTGAGTGTCTACCTACATTTCCTCTTCATAACATTCTAGTTCACCAGAATCAATCAACAATAAATAATACAATGGAGAGTATCGTTCAGGGGGTCTACTTAACGTGGTAGATCTTCTAACAACACTTGTAGGAGTTTGAGGTACATGTTTCTCTTGTTGTTGTACATTTTTATTTTCTCGTTCCTTTTGAATTTCTTTTTCAATGACCTCATCAAGGACTATGTATTCTGGTTTTTATTTTTCTTGTAACTTTCCCTGCAATTGATCTTTTTACATGACCTTCTCATTGAATTTGACATCTCTACTACCAATGATTTTTTTTTTTCACAATCCCATAAGCGATAACCAAAATCATTAAAATAATTTTATTTTGCATCAAGATTTGTTCTATTTTCTTTATCAATATGGAGAAATGCTTCACAACAAAAAGTCTTCAAAAAATAATAGTTTACCTTTTTACTTGTCCATTCCTCCTCTGGAATTCCACCATCCAAAGAGCTTGAAGGCCCCTTGTTTATTAAGTAAACAACAATATATACATCATATTCCTAGAACTATAAGGGAAAGACAACATGCAATATCATACTCCTTGCACTCTCCATGATTGTCTTATTCATCCTTTCTGACGCAACATTTTCCTGTGGTGTTCCTGGAACTATCTTCTCTCTACGAATCCCATGGTATGAACAGTAATCATCAAACCCATTGCTGCAATATTCACCTCCATTTTAAATATGAGACACTTCAACCTTTTTCATGTCTCATTCTCAGCCAAAGCTTTCCATTTCTTAAAAGTATCAAAAACATCATATTTATGTCAAATTCTATAAGCCCAATTTTTTCTAGTGGAATTATCAATAAAAATAACATAATAATGAGAGCCACCAAGAGATGATACCTGAGGTGGTCCCCATACATCTATATGCACAAGCTCTAACCTTTCACTCTTCTTTTCTTTTTCGACTCTGAGAAATCTAACTCTCATTTGTTTTCCATAAACACAATGCTCACAGAAATCCAAATCAATTTGCTTAAGATCTGGAAACAAATTTCTTTTGTGAAGTATATGCATCCCCTTCTCACTCATGTGTCCAAACCTATGATGCCACAGTGTTGTATCCACTCCTATAGAAGATAAAGAGATAAAATATTCATTATTACCAGTACATAAATATAATGTACCTACCTTCTCTCATTTTTCTATCACCAATGATCCTTTGGTGACCTTCCACACCTTATCTATAAATATGGATATACAACCTTCACTTGCCAACTACCCTGTTGAAATTACATTTTTCCTTAGATATGGAACATGTATTGCCTCTTTCAACAACCATTGGTTTCCATTTCTTTTCTTTATCTTTACCTTTCCCATTCCAACAATTTCCCATGGTGCATCATCACCCAAATGAACCTGTCCAAAATCACCTTGAACAAAATCTAGAAAATGTTTCCTGTGGGGTGTGGCATGAAATGAAGCCCTTGAATCTACTACCCAAGACTCAAAAATATTATCTACAAAAAGAATCAAATCATCTTGTAACACATCACCTATTACATTTGCTTCATGATTTTTCTCATGTTGTCCATCTCTTTGTTTCTTTGGAGCTCTACAGCCTTTCTTCAGATATCCTTTCTTCCCACAATTCCAACACTCTATATTTCCCAATATATATTTGCATCTACCCTTCCTAGAATTCCCATGGTTTCCTGAGCCCTTTCCTCTATCATTTTGTCTTCCCCTGTTCTCCATGTTCAATGCATTCCTATTGTCTCACTTGTTCTTTTTTGTCGCATTTCCTCTCTAAGGATAACACAAACAAAATCATCAAATTTTAAATTCCATACAACCATAACCAAGACATTCCATCTTTCTGGCAATGAGCACAAGATTAAAAGACTCTCGGCCTCATCATAACAGTCCACTTTTACAAAAATTAGTTGATTAGTAATTGTATTAAATTCATTTAAATGATCTGCAACAGACCCACCTTCTGACATCTCACTAGTACATATGACTAAATTTGCGACGGTTTTTCGTTTCTATTGCCACACTTATCCGTCGCAATTTCCACGAAATCCAAGACTTTTTTTCGTCGCTATATCCACGAACCAGGTGTTTGTGGAAACAACAACGAAATTAGCTCTCCACCTGTCATCGCACTGTAAAACAAATTGTGGAAAGTTGCGACGCAAAAGCGTGGAAATAGCGATGGAAATTTATGTCAAGAAAAAAATTACGATGCAAATGTTGTATGTGCGACGCAAAACAGTGGAAAATTGCGACGAAAAAGTGTGGGAATAGAGACAAAAATTTATGCCAAGACAAAAACTTATGACGCAGATGTTGTATGTGTGACGCAAAACCGTGGCAAATTGAGACGAAAAAGCGTGGCAATAGAGACGAAAATTTATGCCAAGACCAAACTTATGACGTAGATGTTGTATATGCAACGAAAAACCATGGCAACTTGCAACGAACTTTCGTCTCTATTGCCATGGTTGTTCAAAATAAAAATTGGCTTCCGACGAACTATCGTCGATATTGCGACGCATCCTTTAAGTTTAAAAAAAATAAATACACGTGATATGGTATTACCATATTACATTGTAATTGTAATATGGTATACCATATTACAATGTAATATGGTAATTCCATATTACAATGTAATATGGTAATGCCATATTACAATGTAATATGGTATTACATTGTAATATGGCAATACCATATTACATTGTAATATGGTAATCCCTTATTACAATGTAATATGGGATTACCATATTACATTGTAATATGGTAATTCCATATTACAATGTCTCTACTTTCTCAACAAGATGCAAGAAGTTCTTTTTAAAAACAACTTAGGATAGCAATTTGTCCTGAGTGGGATAGTGACCTTGGCATTCAACAAGATAGGAATTAATTCATTGATGACAAGTGTAGAAGGTGTGCAGGTCCACAGGTGTAACCGACATTTCTATTGAAAGATGGATGTTAGAGAAAATGTGTAGATATTTTAGATTGAACAAGATTATAGTAAATATATATATATCCCCTACAAATAATCAAGGCACTAATCAACCAAATATTGGAATCATGTGTTATCATGAAGTTGGATTAGAAGTAAGGATACCAATATGACAATATACACAAAGAATAATTTGGAATATTACTTTAAAAAAAACACATGGATTGCATGAGTGAGTCATTATGCAATTTATACTACACAATACTATGACAACACTTCTAAGATTGATGGATGATATCTTAAGACCATTTCTCGAACACCTTTATTGTAGCCTCCTTGGATGATATTTTAACTTTTAGAACGATTTGGGAAGATCATTTGAAACATTTGGAGATTATGTTTTTAACCCTTCAACACAATTAATTGCAAGCCAACATGAAGAAATATGAGCTTGGAAAACTATTATTGTTGTGTATGGATTTGGTAGTTAGAGGATGTGAATTTTGTATTGACCTAAGAAATATAAAATTCGTTGTAAATTGGTTGATCCTAGATAATTTAATTGAACCAAGGTAATTCATGGGGTTAGCAAATTATTTAGGAATGGAGTGTCTCTTCAGTGCACATTAGAAAAGTCAAGTAGAAGCTTTCAATTCATTGCAATTGAAAACCAAGTAACTGAAGATTTGACATGAAAGAATTGTAATGCATCAATATTAAATATAATGAAACTTGCAATTTCATTTGAAATCAAAGCGAATGTTGCATGATACATAATGGGGGAACCTTTGATACAATGAAGGAGTTGGATAACATAAAACTTTAAACTTTTGTTGGTGAAATCATAATATACCCAAAATAAGATAAGGAATTGTACATCATAGTTTAGGCATTGAAGTACTACATGAATTATTTGTTGGGAAAACAAAAAAAAATTCACTCAAATCATAAGATTTTATAATCCTTGTTAATTGATCCAAGTCACAAAAATCCTAGACTTTATGTGAATGGTATCCTATAACATTTTGATTCGGTAATCAAGTATGATAAATATATACAAAACCACATGGTGAATTTCCTTTAATACCTCTTGGTCTTTATTTGACCATAGCTCTAAAGTTAAACTCTTATGTACTTGAAGAATATAAGGGATTACCTACATCTAGTTCAAATTTTGGCAAATGGTTAAAACCTTACAAACCTTATATAGATATGCATGTCTCGAGTCTTTGATATGGTTGTAGTCTTGAAGGAGGATTAAAGTATAAATTTCATAATTTTGTTGTTTAGAAAGGAGATCCAAGAATAAGCTCATGTGGGAAGCTTGAAGCTGTAAAGTCGATATACATTTTAGAGTAAACAAGACTAAATAATATGGTAGATTTTATACCACATTGAAACATGAAAACAAGATGTAATTATCTTATTCACTCATGTAAAGGTGCTTTTTGGAATATCTACATTTATCATGTGTAGTAGATATAATATATTCTCAAGAAACTTTTAATCCACACTCTATATGATAATGGATATAAGTTGAAGAGAAGTGTCTCCTTTATTTACAATTGCATGGGTATCCCAAGGATATAAATCAAACCTTGGTTCATTTGTTGTGAGGCTATAACATCCCAATATTTGGGAACATTGTTTGTCATTTACATATATCATTGTTAATTGCACAATTCATTTCTCACCTCAAATCCTCCACCTATGACTTTCTCATATTTTATTGTACTCACTTTAACTTGAAATTTTAGCCCTCAAAGTGGAGCAATTAAGAAAATTGATCAATGGGAAAATATGTGAACTTCATTAAAAAGAAATATCCATGAACATGTGTAGGTATAAGCAACCTTGTAGGAATATCAATCAAGTTATGAAAAGAGGAATGGTAAGCATTGAACAACACATACCTCCTAAGTTAGATCAAGTGTGGTTGCACCCACCAAATAAAGGTTTTAAATGATATTTTAGGATTTTGGATAAGAATGAATAAAAGCTATTTGCTTGGATTGGTCACCATATATGGGAAAATATTCCAATGCATATGTGGATCATTTGAAGTTGTCTATTCCATCCTCATTAGAAGGAGAATTTAATGAAGAGACATTGAGTCCCAAAGTTGATGGGGATCATCAACTTGAAAGGGAAAAGGTCTACTCCTAGTTGAATTCATATATTTGCGATGTCATATAGGCTTGTGAAAGTGACAAAAATTTCAATTTGTATGAATTTGGTGAGTGGAAATTTATGACCCACAAGGAGTAATGGTAAACCCAAGGGTTCATGAGAATGTTTCAAGGTAGAAATATTGTTAGGTTTGTAAAGTAAGCTTTTGAACCCATGAAGACACCATCAATAAAAAGGTTGTGATTTATGAAAAGGTTGTAAAATCTCTTTCATCACCTATGTATAAGCTATTGGTCAATTTTCTTCTATGTTCTGAATGATTTGGGAAATAATGGCTCTTAACACCTTGAAGAATTTGAAACTCTTATGAACCTAAAGGGTCGTTATGACATTGACACATATATTCTTGTAAAAACATAATGTTATTTGATGCCTCGATAATTTATGAATAGTGTATATAAGGGCTAGTTATGAACTCCTTCCTTGATAATAATAAGAGGAATATTACTAATATAATAGGAAGAGACTTGTGGATGTCACTTGAAGAATTGTTGGAGCATACGAAAAGGACAATAATAATGAGGTCCAAAATTTTGGGTACATCATGAATATATTCAATATACAGGGGGTAGACTAATACATACTTTCATTTCCAAGAATGAGAAATGAGCAATGCAAGAACACGTTTAGCTAGATACCTACATCACAGAGGTTGGCATCTTACCACAAGTGAGGTAGGATTAACAACACGATATCTTATGGAAAGTATGGAGGATAGATGAAAAGGTAAATATGGGAGGTTGTGGTGTTAGGGTAGTTCTCACAAAGGCAAGAGAAAGAAGTTGATGACACTGGCATGACATTGGAAAAAGGAATGAGTTGACATAAACCAATTAAGAGTGAACATGAGCGAGAGAGGAAGAACACTCTAATATAGGGTTATCACAAGAATAAATGTAACATATAGAAACTTAGAGTTAAGGTGAGCGTAACAAATGACATTCATTGTTCTAGGATTTTTGTAGTCATTTAGGCACCATACACTAGTCAAGGACATAGCATGAGTCCCATGTGACATATGATAATCTGGAGAGTGTGAGCATAATAGGCATCAGAAAATAGTAATATAGAGTCATCAAAAGCACAAAAACAACACATGATATCCTAGATTTAGTGCAAGAATGAGAGGTGGCATACATCAATGGGGTATTTTATGCAAGCATAGGAGGCTACATGCATCAACCTAAGTTCAATAAAAGCGTAGAGGTGAAAAATACTAATGGTACCAGTGGAGGAGAGAGGATCAAAGGAAGATATGATGTCACCTTTGGGAGGGGCTCCATAGTTGCAAACTATGGAATGTGACCATTACGGGGGAGATCTTGGAAAACTGACCAAAGAAGTGATAGTTGATCCTAACTAGGTAGAGGTTATCTCAAGTAGGGTATTTCTTGAGATAATGACCTATAACTAGGTAGAGGTTATCTCAAGTAGGGTATTTCTTGAGATAATGACCTATAAGGGATCCATAAATATTATGACCAAATAAAAATGGAGAAAAAGGGGTGTAAGGAAAAAGAGTTAAGGAGGAGAGGCAATACTTTCCCCAAGCATTTGAAGGACTAGGAAAATAAGAAGAGTATGTAGGAGAGGAAGAAGACAAGGTGAGAACTAGGTAATATTGGGTGCTACTAGGTAAGAAGTGGCTAGATTTGATAATGGGAAGTCTAAGCTAGCCCCAAAAAAATCCCAATAGGAACAAGGCTTCATTCAACTTGATAAAAGTGTGTTAAGACATGGGACCTTTTTAATGTTAGAAAATGTTGATTTTGAAAACTAATAGAAAGATATGGAAAAGAGAAGGCATAGAAGAACAAGGGGCTACCTCATTGTTGTAGCCAGTGAGAGGACAAGGGCAAGAAATTGTGGAACTAGGTATAATAGATCATATATGTATTTTGTTAATTCTTGTGTGGTAGAAAAAACAAATATTTAGTTAAAAATCATTGGGGAGGTTTGGGATTTAGAATGAGAATAGCAGAGTGAGAGTGCACCCAGGTGGAAGGATAAGAATGTATTGTGTAGAGAGTTTGGAAGAGGGATA
>ML777336.1:17196-28533 GCA_009831015.1 Picea engelmannii | reverse complement strand
TCTCAATTCCCCATACCCAACAAATAAGTTTCTTTATATAGAAAACATATAGACATTCATGCATAACTAAGATAGTCATCAAAACATATGAACATATAAACATCGATAAAGATCCAAATACAAGACATGAATTTATACATCTATTTTTTCTTTGATTTTTGTTTTTTTACATTCATAAAACTGACAATTGGGACATCATAATCATCCAAGGACATTGTATTTTGTGTGCCCTATCCTTCTATTGTTTGTGTGCACTCATGTACCATACATCTGGTACTTCGCTGAGAAGAGTTAGTTGTCGTCTGTTTAGGGTCATGAACTGGAACAACGAAAATGATCATATCAATATGTTGAAATATAATTAAAATAACTAATTCATTATTTTGATTAACATTACACTATTGCTCTTTACCTGTCTCTGTAGTTGCGACCGTTGGTGCGTTAATTTCCTGTCCATTTGGTTTCTCTTGCATTTCACCCTCTTGAGCTACATGCTCTTAAATTTTGAGAAGATAATAAATAAGTATAAGTCAGGAAATAAATATCTAGAATCACAGTAAATATTTCTAATTCTGAAGCATACATACCAGAATGGGTACTCTGCTCTACACTATCACTGGACATATGCACCCTTGTATGATGCGGTGTTTGCTGAATACCATTGGATTCACTAGTACGGTAGAACTGTTGCTTGAAAACAAACATAAATACTTAGTTAAGGGTGATATAATAAAATATGAATAGACTTTACAAGCATGCTACTACGATTTCATTATTCATTTGATTTACCTGTGTGGCTAGGGAGATAGGAATTTGGCCCAAGCCTTTTCTATATCCAATCACACTTTTAAAACCATGCTTGTAACCAAGCTTTAGGTCCTCCTCGATGGCAGCAGTGCCAAACATATTTAACTGCAATGCATAACACCATTAAAAATGGCAATAACAAAAACATATATTTGTTCACTACTGTTAAATAAATATTAACCACAGTTAATCATTTAAATCTTACTATTCAGGCTTTTAGTTTTTCGTAGCCACCCAAGCCTAGTTTATGTTGGTCGTGTTTTTCCACTCTAGCCTTTGTTTCTTTGGAGGTTTCTGGTAGCCTACATATGGAATTTTTGAAAAACATTAGATATTAGAATTGTTACTTAAAACAGGAAAGAAAAACATAAATGCTCATATTTCACTTATAATATGACATGTGTTGTACCTTGCTTAACTAGCTTATAGTTTTCGTCCTTGTTTTTTAAACAAGTTCTCCTTTGCATCCTCTATTAGTGCCTTCCACTCTTTCTGGGGAACCATGGGAGGGCTCTCATGCTTGAGGTCTATTTGCAATTTATCCCTATACTAGGCCTTGACCGACTAACTTTGTAACCACTTTCTTGTTGAAAGTGTTTCCGAACAAGTTTACCATGTGATCTATTAAATCATCTTTCTTTTTGCTATCTTGGTCATTCCACCATGTGCGAATGGTGGGGCCAAACAAATCCAATGCTTTGTCATGTAATTTTCTATAGAAAACATTCTTTCCTACACAAACATGTTATCCATTAATTTATAATAATCTCAACAAATTTCCATTTCAATTTCATGAAAAAAATGAATCAATTAATGGGACAATTACCTGCAATCTTCTGAATCTTGATCGGAACACATGCGTCATCTACTAGAAAGGTGAAATCTAGTGATCCGGTGCTTTTAATTCATTCTGCACCATGCATAATAGAATCCTATCCATCTACACTATGTTCCTCTCCGGAGTCATCATGTGGAGTCCCAAGGCCCGACTCATCATGCTCCGGCATGTCATGCCAGTCAAAATAATTTTGCTCATCAATGGATTTGAGGGGAACCTTAGGAGGCTAAAAAATCCTCACTTTCACTTTTCTATGTCAACCTTTTTTTTGCATTGGACCATCACTACTACCTATAACAGTTGTAGGATCATCAGGTTCCCCACGCACGGGGTTTAAAAACTCGTACAGACGGAAAAATTTTCTTTATCAGATCATATACAAATATAAAACTAAAAAACGGATATGAAATTGTCATAGCTAATAAAAATATGTGAATATGCCACTTACCCAAAAATTAGTTATTGTTTTTTGTAGCTCTACAATTCTTGCCCTGTCCTTCTATGTCAGGGGTCTTTTGCTAATCGAACCTAGATATTTTATGTTAGCCTTCTTCAAGGCCTTCATTACAGTTTTCATTGGGTCAGTCGAATAAAATGTTTCATCCTCATCAATATCCTCTGTGGGAGCCTTCCCACATTGACCATGCTACAATACATTGATGAATAAAATTAATGAGATGAACTTTAACAATTGAGAAATTTAGTTGTTGTAGTCATAATTTGTTATTGTATTTAACATTTACCTGGTGAGGCACTGCAGGTTCCTTTTCATGATCACCCTGGACAGATGTAAAGAGTGATTTTAGGACACGATCACCCTAGACAGATGTTGACACAATAAATCAATCAACAAAAGTTATGAAATTCACCTGTAACATTAAAAAAATGAAATATTGCAGTAATATCAGAAAAATAATAACAAAATTTCATAAATTTAGTTGTTGTAGTCATAAGTTGTTACTATATTTAACATTTACTTGGTGAGGCACTATGGGTGCCTTTCCATGGTCACCCTGGACAGATGTAGCAGGTGAAACTCAGACACGGTCACCCTAGACAGAAGTTGACACAATAAATCAATCAACAAAAGTTATGAAATTCACTTGTAACATTTAAAAAATGAAATATTGGAGTAATGTGAGAAAAAAAATAATGAAATTTCATAAACTTAGCTGCTGCAGTCATAAGTTGTTACTGTATTTAACATTTACCTGCTGAGCCATAGTGGGTGCCTTTCCACGGTCACCCTGGAGAGATGCAGCAGGTTATTTTCGACCATGGTCACCCTAGACAGATGTTGACACAATAAATCAATCAATAAAAGTTATGAAATTCACTTGTAACATTAAGAAAATGAAATATTGTAGTAATAACAGAAAAAAAAAAAAAAATTCTGAAATTTAGTTGTTGTAGTCATAAGTTTTTACTATATTTAACAATTACCTGTTGAGACGAACCCGTTGCCTTTCCACGGTCACCCTGGATAGATGTTGAGACAATAAATTAATCAACAAGAGTTATGAAAGTAAATGTAAAAAATTTATGCAATAAAAATTTGAAATATTGCAGCGATAAATTGTAACAATGATTGATCAAAGGTTGAGTTGAATGGTATGTAATATATTTACCCTCATAGTCATATCCCCTCCATCTATTCGATTTAAGTTGTAATCGATCAACAACTCTTCACCTGGAACTATTATTTTTGTTGCACATCCAAATATACGATTTCCTCAACGTGACTCAAATATGCAATACAGTTTCTTAGTTGTTGCCACTGGTCGTGTACTATTTATAAATCCTGCAATGTTTCCAGTATCTTTTGGCCTTCCATCAATATACATAGTTGCCCCTTTATTTTGATTGTTATCTAGTAGTTTTATATAATTTGCGGCAACTCCATATCTCCGCATACTTTTCATATATCAGACCAACATCAACCAGTGATTGTATTTGTATAATGGTCTGACATACTCCATCAATTCAGTTACAGTGCCATAGCCGACCTTTATTCCATCCATGGAAAATAACCCCAATCCATGTAAGGACGAAGGAGAAATGCGATACATCCTCCCACTTATGAAGAAATCTATGTCCACTTAATGTAGCTCCTTAGGTGCCCATCGTTGCACTAGATGTTTATACCTCAAGGGAAACTCAATGTCACCTATGCTCTCATCATCATAATTACATGACCCTTCGTTGGAAATAAAAAATTGCACGCGGGTACAAAATCTTTTCCTTACCTTTTCCAACCTAGTTGATCTAGAACTGGTAGATCTAGTACAACATGTCTCACTTTCAATCTCTCTTACTATATCTAGATCATCACTTGAGGAAGATAGATCTGACAGATACCTATTTGGTGTTACCTACACTCGTTAAAACAAGAAGATAAGCTATCGTGCCAATATACGTTTTTGGTACCAACACAGTTGCATATAGCTCCATTTAGTTGCATAAAGTTGAAATTTCCACACCTATCTATTATATGGTTTCATATAGTTGCATATAGTTGCATAAAGTTGAAATTGCCACACCTATCCGTCATATAGTTGCATATAGTTGCATAGTTACATAAGTTGCATAAGTTGCATTGTTGCATAAAGTTTCGTAAAGTTGCATAAAGTTGTGTAAAGTTTCATAAGTTCCATAAAGTTGCTTAAGTTGCATAAGTTGCATGTTGCATAGTTACATATAGTTGCATAGTTTCATATAGTTTCATATTTGGATATAGTTGCATACGAAATTGTTGCAATATAGTTTCATATAGTTGCAATATAGTTGCATATAGTTGCATAAGTTGCAATATAGTTGCATAAGTTGCATATAGTTGCATAAGTTTCAATATAGTTTCATATAGTTTCATATAGCTGCATAAGTTGCAATATAGTACCAACACAGTTTCATATATTTGCATTTAGTTGCATAAAGTTTAAATTTCCACACCTATCCGTCATATAGTTGCATAGTTGCATAAGTTGCATATAGTTGCATATAGTTGCATAGTTGCATAAGTTGCATTGTTGCATAAAGTTGTGTAAAGTTGCATAAGTTCCATAAAGTTTCTTAAGTTGCATAAGTTCCATGTTGCATAGTTTCATATAGTTGCATAGTTGCATATAGTTGGATATTTGCATATAGTTGCATATGAAATTGTTGCAATATAGTTGCATATAGTTGGATATTTGCATATAGTTGCATATGAAATTGTTGCAATATAGTTGCATATAGTTGCAATATAGTTGCATATAGCTGTATAAGTTGAAATATAGTTGCATATAGTTTCATATAGTTGCATAAGATGCAATATAGTTGCATTTGACCACTCACCAATATTTGAGAATATAGTTGCAATACAGTTGCAATATAGTTTCATTTGGAACCATTGGTATGTTTTCATAATAAGAATAGGTCTCAAGGTGTGTACCATGACTAGAGAGGAAAAAAAGGGCCTTAGGTCCTAAACATATTTTCTTTGGCTCATTGGCCATTAACAAGACCTCAAACCACCACATCTATCGTATTTAATAGACTATGGTGCTTGGGTGGGATATGGGTGTCATTCACAATTTTTTTACACCATGTATGGAACTTAGGTCTTGTCCATTGTCAGGGAAAGAACATAAGGGTTTTAGGTCCTATTTAAATATTCTTAGGATTAAGCTTCATGGTGAAGTTGTCAAAAAACAACACAAGACATATGTAAAAATCTTTAGCCTTTGTGTGGGATCTTTGGTTCCATTAATAGTTTTTTCATAATAAGAATGGTTCTCAAGACTTGTACCATGTCTAGGGAAAGAAAACAAGAACATTAAGCTCACAATGAAAGTTCTCAAATTCAAGGGCCATGAACTAGGCCTCAAATAACCATGTAGATATTATTTAAGAGATATTTGACCTTGTAGTGGTATATGGGTGCCATTAGGATTTGTTTTGCACCATATATGTAATTCAAGGTTTTTATCATCACCAAGGTAAGAAAATAAGGGCCTTCTTCCCTAAATGAAGATTTTTTATGCTTAATGGCCATGAAAAAATCCTCTATTTGGGAATATGTGCACCATTAGTATGTTTTGAATAAAAATAATAGGTTTCAAGACATATACCGTGGACAAGGGAGGAAATAAAGGGCCTTAGGCCCTAAATAAATCTTCTTGATCTTAATGGCCATGAACAAGGCCTCAAACCACCATACATATCCTCTCTAAGGGATATATGGAATTTGGGTGGGATATGGTCACCATTCACGAGTTTTGGGCATAATGTATATCAAAGAACATAAGGTGCTTAGGCCCTATTTGAATCTTATCAGGGCTGATATTTGTGATGCAGTCCTTAAACAACCACACAAGATCTATGTAAGGTATATTTGGAACCATTGGTACATTTTCATAATAAGAATAGGTCTCAAGGTGTGTACCATGTCTAGGTGAGGAAATAGGTACCTTAGGTCCAAAATGAAGTTTCTTCACTTCAAGGTCTATGAAATAACCATTGAATGATCATGTAGATAATGTTTAAGGGATATTTGGCCTCAAGGTGGGATTTGGACACCATTAGTATTTTTTCACATCACATATGGGAGTTTAGGCTTGTACCATCATCAAGGGAAGGAGAAAAGGGAATTATGATTTAAATGAACCTTATGTGCTTAATGACCAATATCAAGTCCTCCAATTAGGAATATGGGCAACATTGGTATGATTTAAATAATAATAATGGCTATTAGGACCTCTACCATGGGCAGGGGAGGGAAATAATGGCCTTAGGCCCTAATTTTTTTTTCTCGACCTCAATGGCCATGAACAAGGTCTCAAACCACCACATAGATCCTCTTTAAGGGATCTATGGACTTTAGGTGGGATACAATCACTATTCACAAGTTTTGGACATCACATATGGAACTTTGGATATTACCCATGGTTAGGGAAAGAACATATGATACTTAGGCCCAATTTCAATCTTCTCATTGATCTTTGCAATGTAGTATTTGTACAACCTGACGCAGACCCCCGACCCTCTGTCCGAGATCTGCACAGGATCATTCTAAATTCTCCTCGAGATGAAGCGGCTCCCTCGGATCCCTATTGGAACCTCATGAATCTGATACACAGGCCCTTCATGAAAACCCTCCTTGCACAAATTAAGACCAGGCGCGAGCCTTACATCTCCATGTGACCACAACCCGACCTTAGCGCAAGAACCTTTCCCAAATCACGAGTTCGTGAGCCGAAGACCCTCGACTCCTCTTTCTCCAAACATCGATACCCAAGATGCGATACAGGTATGGCTCCTCCTTGTTAGCACCTCTACAAGTGACCACCGGCTAGGTCCTAACTCTATCACCCCTTGCAACTCGCAACTTTGTGAGTTGGAGTGTTGAGCCCTTGTGATCCTCCTTTAAAAAACCCCGAAACATGAAAGGTCAGCGATGGGTTGGATCCTTTCCATGGTGACATGTGTTCACCACCTGTCACCCGCTTCCACCTTTCTCTGGGCATTTGTTGTTATGCCACCTATCAACCACGTGGTCCACACCTAACGGATGTGCCACGTGTTCACCCGGGCCCTTGGCACTCGACACTTCGCGACTTCTGCAGTCAAAAATAATTTTTTTTAACCCCGAACTCCGATACGCCATACCACGCGAAGGTTCTGATCCAATGGTTCTCCTGTGGCTTGGATCCAACGGTCTGGATCTCCTTCCCTGCTCCTCGCAACTCAGGACTTCGCAAAACCAAGAATTTGGTCTGTCCTCCAAACTCACGAACCCCGAATTTGTGAAATGATCCAGATCTCTACCACCTGTCCTACAAAATGGACGGTCCTAATGCTTTCAGGACTTGACGAGTCCTCTTCCTTCTGCTGTTACGAGGTTTAAACCTCGTGCACCGTTTTCCAGATCCAAAAGCTATCAGTCATTGGTGCTAGATCTGACGGCGTAGATCCTTTTTCCTATACACCTCCCAGGGACTAAACCCCATGCACGTATCCCTAATCCAGTGGTTCTCAAGCCACTGCGCTCCAGATCCGAAGGCTACTGTTGCTCCTTCCCAAGCACGCGCTCTCTCCGATCCTTGGAATATTTTGAACGCTTCAAAGGCTGAAACCTTTGTTCTTTATCCCACGAGTCCATGACCTTTAGCCTCACCTGCATTACTAAAAAATATGCCCTCCTAATATTTGTTCACTCTGAAACCTCAAAGGGCTTCTCGACCTTTGCACTCCTTGCAAGGTCCCTACACACAACTGTGTTATCCATCCTGAGATTTTCCTTCTCGAACCTCTAAGGGATTTGGCCCTTGCCTTCTCCTTCAAATGGAGATTGGTTCCCTCTTGGAAGCCTCTTGTTCAAGAAATCCTTACTGAGCCTACAGGGTGTTCGGTAACCCTGTGAGTGTCTTCCCTATGACACTTCCCTTATTTAAGAATTTGAAAAAGAGAGTTCTTCTCGGTGCACTCCTTGCACTCACTCGATGCCCTCCTAGCAAATCTTCTACAAAATCTTCAGTGACTCTGTCTTCTCACTGAACTCAACATAGAGTTCCTTCTGTGCACCCTGTGCATCCACTCAATGCCCTCTTGGCAGAGTCTCATAGAATTCTTAGAAATTTTGTCTTCCCTGTGCCCTCCTCTGCATGGATCTTCCTTCAAGGTGTTCAACAACCTTGAGGCCTCCTCCTTGAGTCAATGAATTCCTCTGGTGCACCCTCCTAGCATGTCTTTTTCTAAATTCCACAGAATTCAGAAGTGCACTCTATGCATTGGTTTACAGAACCCGCAGTGTTCTATCATGCAACCTCTTGCATTAAGCCACAAAGAACCAGACCTGGAATCAAATACGACAATTTTTGTCTGTAACCTGCAAATGCATACAAACATACATCTACAACATATCATATACACATAAAGACATTCATCAACATACAAAGAATAACATGCAGGAAAAACTGCTCTGATTGTATTAATATGAAATGCCTCTTTATAATGTGAGCCCAGACTGCAACAGAGTCACGACTTCCTCTACTCTCTAACCTATTCTCTGTTCTACTCTTCCTACCCAATCTAGATACAAATAAGATCTTTTTACAAAGAGGGGCTCCTTGAGATCTTCCCTCCATCTCACCAACTCTCATTAAATTACAATCAATTGCATTGAATGGTTTTCTAGTCCAAATTGGATCTAGATCTCAGCCTTACAACCATTTAAGGCAAACTTTACCTAAAGCCTACACACATGCATGGTTTTTGGCTCTACCAGCCTTACAAACATTTAATACATTAAATTCAAATTTGAAATTTGAAAGTGAGAGGGTTGCACCTCTCCTCTCCATTGAACATGTGTTGGGTGTGTTGGTTGGCTGGCACTTGATGACGTGGAGTGATGCTCCTGCATCATACTCCTCAGCTGCAAAAATCATGAGCTCCTGCTCATGATATTCCCAACACCGTTGTCAAAATCCACCTGGATCCTAAACAGTTCTCTGGAGTTGTCCATCTGTTCCACTGCTTCACTGCTACTGTTGCATCTGGTGCCCTACTGCTATGGTAGGTTCTCCTCTGCTAAGCTCCTCCTCACTAGCAGTTTCCACTGATAACCTCAACATCAGCCTTCTGATTCCCTCAATTACCTTGTCTAGCTGATCTAGTGGTTGGCTCTCTTTATGCAGTCTCCTCTGCTGCACTTCTTCATCCTTATCAGTGGGAAGATCAACTAGATCCCCCATGCTATTTTCTTCCTCTGTGGCCTCAGATTTCCACTCTGCTACAAAATTCAGTTCTGCAGTCTGATCACTGAGTCTCTTCTCAGCTTCCCCTTCTGACAACTTTTCTTCTGCTAGTTCTCCTGCTGGTGCATCTCCATCTTCCTCCAGTTGCTCCTCAGACTGGAATTTTGTTTCATCTCCCACTACATGCCTCAATATTGCAGTAATCATTTGTTCAGCTCCCTAGCTAAAATTTCTAAGAGATTCCTTGGAATTATCCTCTGCTAACATCTTCATGACTATTTTCTCATGGCAGTCATCTACTAGTTCTAGATGGTTCAACCAATCCTCCAACATTTCTAACTCCAACTCCCATGGAGTGAACATCTTATTTGCATGCTCTTCTTCTGTTGGGGCATATTTTGACGTCTGCTCCATTTCTTCTTTCTCTTTGACAGTCTTTGTTGGTTGTCCTTCCTTTTTCGTACCTGCATCACATACACAGTTAACTTTAAAATCATTTGGCCCCATGGCCTCCTTCTTAGATTCTTGTTGCACTATACTCTCATGTGGAAGGCTTGTATTTGCCTCTACTGGACTATTTGGCAGGAATACTTGAATTCCCCCAATCATCAGAATGTTCTTCTGATCTTCCTTCTCTGTCAACTCCTCTCACTAATTCAAACTCACCTCTGAGTTCATGAGACTCTCAGGTGGCCTCATCTTCTCTCCCTTTCCCACTTGGAAGTATGGGATTTTTCTTCTACCCACCTGGCAGTCTATGAGATCCTCCAGTGATCTCATCTCATTATCAACATCACTGAGATTTCTCTCAGTCTCTGGTTCACAAGTGTGAACCACTCCTTCTCTATCACTGAGGCTTCTAATATGCCTCATTCATTCCTTCAACAGTCTCTGTTTCCTTTGGGCCAATAAATACTGAACTGGCCACTTCACCTTTCTCTTCATGGGCCACTCCTATACCCAATATATCTTTGCGTTCTACTGCACCCGCAGTGAAAGCTCTTCCATTCTTGCCCTTATCTCAGTGAGCTCTTCATCCATCTCATATTTTCTCTGCTGGTGGTGGTTCTTCTTTCCACCGCATCCATGGCCTTCAGTAGCCATCTTCCTGTTCCTATCTGCCCTCCTGACAAACTTGTTTTTGTCACTTTGCAACCGAGAGCACTTCCAGCATCTCCTACAGTCCTCCTGACTGTCTATTGACTATTGCACACCTTGCAACAATCATCACAGAGCTTCAACACTTTGTCTTCCTTTTCCTCTGGCTCCCTCTGCCTACAATATACAGACAAAATCAAGCTCTGATACCACTTTGACGTAGACCCCCAACCCTCTGTCCGATATCTGCATAGGATCGTTCTAAATTCTCCTCGAGCCAAAGCGGCTCCCTCGGATCCCTATTGGAACCTCACGAATCTGATCCATAGGTCCTTCATGAAAAACCACCCTGCACAACTTAACACCAGGTGAGAGCCTTACATCTCCATGTGACCGCAACCCGGCCTTAGTGCAAGTGCCTTTCACAACTCACGAGTTCGTGAGTTGAAAACCCTCGACTCTGTTAATTTTTCAAAATCCCACCCAGTTTCAGTCTCGCTGATTTTTCAGTCAAATTTAAATGCCAAACTCAGTTTCAGCACTGTTTCAGCATATGCTACAGTAGTGTTTCAGCATCTGCTACAGCCGTGTTTCAACATCTACTACAGCAGTGTTTCAGCATCTACTACAGCAGTGTTTCAGCATCTACTACAGCAGTGTTTCAGCATCTACTACAGCAGTGTTTCAACATCTACTACAGCAGTGTTTCAGCATCTACTACAGCAGTGTTTCAGCATATACTCAGCACTGTGTTTCATCTTATGCTACAGCCTGGTGTTTCAGCATAAGCTACAGCGGTGTTTCAGCATCTAAAAAACTTAACAGAAAATAAATTTCTGAACAGAAAATAAATTTCAGAAC
>ML777335.1:1936375-1949569 GCA_009831015.1 Picea engelmannii | reverse complement strand
TTATGTTTACAACACTGGTTTTCACAGTAAAGACTTACTGCCACTAAGATTAATGATTCGAAGTTAAAATTGAGAGAGATTGTTAATAATTTACAATAACTGATTCACCCCCCCCCCTCAGTTATTTCATACCTGTAACAAATCTTTGAGGCATTATTCAACCAGTCTTTAGTGTGAACAAGGGGCTCTTTAGGGTACCCTTACGTCTTTGACCAACCCCCCACTAGGATTCAGCTCATATTTGGGTGTCAAATCGACTTGGGAGATGAACCAAAAGTGGGTTGAAGGCCGACCAAAATCATAAATGCATCGTTCTAAGGTGTGCGTGGCTTTTTGCGTCCACAGTCACACATCGAGCGCATGTGCTCTTTTCCGACGTTATTCGACTGTCGCACGTGCACACGCTACCCTTGTATCTTTAGCACATGATGATTTTTTAACCAGTTGTATAGTTTTGTGCCCTTTGGAAATGTATTTTCTGGTCCATGGATGAACTTATGGGTGTTTGAAGATGCTAGATTCCTGTAACCATTTGCAGCTAAAATTCTAGTGATAACAGATTCCCCCTGATGTGTGAGGTTAGGAGCATACGTATAGCCGAAATACATCAATGTTTATTCTACTAAGAGTACCTTCGTAAGAAAGATTGTTGAGGAGAATTTCAAGAGCGACCCATTGGAGGGAGAGGGGAACCTATAGGACCCAAACCTTTCGCAAGGTGTGGAAAAATAAAACTGTGTACAAACGAGGTGGGCATGCCCCATTCTCGTGTCATGTAACTCAAAAATGTGTAATACAATAACTGAAGCTGTGTGTTGGTGTATATGACTGTAGTGCCCTCGGGGGTGTGTTGATAATAGAAAAGGACAATTCTGATGGTGAACAAACTCTAAAAAGAGGTGATGACACCTGTAAGAAGTCTTGAGGATACACAGACATTGATAGCTTATCAAAGTTCACAGGTCTTCGAGAAAGATAAAAACAACTCCAATAGTCGCAAAGTAAGACCCACCGCAACATGATAAAGTGTTGAAGTCGAATGTCATGGGGGTCAATGATAACATAGAGAAATTATGGGTCTCGCTATGTCGTCCGAGACTCCTCATTATAAAGGTAATGAGAGCCAAGATAATATTGTCATTCTGGAAAATGTGCTAATGTCGATAGAAAGGGATACACGAATCCAAGAAGAAAAGGGCTTCATGAAATCCATGGGATAAACTTAGCAACTGATGAGGACCATGGATGTAGTCAAGATACAGGGAGACTCAAGACTGCCCTTGGTTGGGGATATTTGTGAAGGATAAGTGGCAACAACCGTGAAACTGAATCTAGCGTCAGGGGGACAACTAGACTAGGGTTAAATTGTGCCAGAGGCATGACAAAGTGGACAAAATCATAGATAAGGGGTACATGGAATGTGGGATACTCAGGGTTTATGGACTATGTTGATAGGAGTAGAAGATAAAGAATTCCCCAACCAAGGGCGACATGCATTTCTTTTGTTGGGAAAAAGAAGCTCACCAAAGGTGACGACAAAAAAACTATGTAAAGGCTAGAAACAAATGTTTTGTACAATTACCAAATGAAGAAAGAATAAGTTGGGATAAGTGTACAAATACAAAAATGGGTGCCCCAGTGCAATATGGCTTGGCCTGTGAGGGTGCAAGTTTCTTGAAAAATAAGTGGGGGGTGGGGGCCCCATAGGTGGGTTTCTGTATTTGGTAAAATGAATGGAGGATGAGATGCAGATATGAAAACTGATGGTGGATGAGATGGAAGACTAATGATACTGTAGAGGTGCAATCAAAGGTGAATCATGATGAGATTACTCGGAAGTCCATTATGGGGAAGTTAGCAAAATGAGGACAAGGAGCATGCGGCTGATTCTTGGGAATGCAAACACCATGAGGACTCCCATACCTAGGGGGTGAAAACAACATGAGTGTCAAAGTGCCAGAGGGAACTATGATGGGGACAAATCATGTGGGAGAGAGTGCTACCGGTTGACAATACTGAAATACAGTGGAGGTGTGAGTACTACAGAGATGGATGGGGGGACCTTAGAGACAAATATCAGAGGGTGTGACTAGGAGATGTAATTGATATTCAGAGGGAATGATTACATGCCAATAGAGACTATATACCTGAAAGGGCCATGTTGGCAGGTGATTACCATGTACTTTCACACATAAAAAACCAAATACCCACCATGAACGATATTTGAAAGTAAAGGATATATAATAGTTATTTGAAAATTTTGAACATGATCATGCGTACCTGAGCGTGATGTGAGAAAAATGCTCCCTGGGGGCCAAGGATGGATGGTGGCCCGAGGAATGTGACTGTGTAGGTGGTGGGATCTTGGTCCTGTGGCTAAAGATGGATCGTAAAACGAACACTCGGAGCTCCCGGAATTGAGTATGGAAGTTTGGAAAAAGGGACTATATATAGCTGTAGGGCCCACATTGTCACCTCATTTGTACCTGCTTCCATAGTGGATTGACGAGAGGTTCACCTACCTACGGGTATTGTACATGTACTATTTTTTTGTAAACATTGATGATACACACAAACACACATATCTATATCTATATCCATATATATATATATATATATATATATATATATATATATATGGATATACATTTTGGGATCCTTGTGATGTTTACATGTGTTGATGTTTTTTGTTTATGATGTCTAATTTATATGTTGTGACAGAATTTTGATGAGTTATGTATGTGTAATGGTAACTTGATGGGATAAATGCAAATCTAACAGTAGGTTAGCCATATTATCTGCTATTTGATTAAATTCCTTTGGAATATGTGTAAATGTGATTGAATCAAAATGTTGAGATAAAAGTCTAACTTGCAGGTATTTGTGGAAGAGGCCAGGGTCGCAGAAACGATACACATTGTTGAGCTGGAGGACAATGAGTTGAGAATCTAATAAGATTCTAAGGTGATGAATATGGAGGCTATTGGCCTCTACAAGGAGGAAAATGAAGGTTGTGTATTCTGCTTGGTTGTTGGTTGTTGAGCCCAGGAATATGTCGCTAGAGTGGAGCAGTTCATGTGAGGGGGTATAGAGGGCCCAAGCAGCTGAAGAGAGATTATGTGTCCAATGGCTAGATTTTTCAGTGTAACCAATGTGGTAGGCCAATGGAGGAGGCATCTGTCAATAACACAAATGATAGATTAGACGCAAGGCGTGGAGGAAAAAGAAGATTAAAAACTCTACAAAAAGTGTACAAAAAGAAAAAACCTAGTGTAGAATGGCTACACTCACGCGTACAATTTCTTTAAGGACAACCCATTGATGGGTTCTTTGAGGGGATGGCCTTTGGGGGAGGCTAGGATGTAGGCGCCTTTTGTGAGGAAACGTTGGATGATGTAAGATCCATGCCATAATGACTCAAATTTTCCATGGTCGAAGGTATCGTGAGCGATATCATAAGAAAGGACAAGGTCGCCTTCATTGAGTGATTGAAGGTTGACATGGCGATCGAAGGTGGCCTTCGATAATTTTTTTGTTGCCTCATCCCTTAATTGGATGAGAACTTCTGATACGGAGATGACTGAGGCCAATAAGTAGAGGATATAGTCGTAGTCATAGTCGGGTGGACTAATCAATGGGGCATTGGAGAGGGTTGTTTTGAGATAAAAAAAAAGTGGTTTGGGCATATTCATCCCATTGGAAGGGGATATCATGACGTAAGAGGTGAAGTAAATCATGTGCCCTCATGGCATAATCAGGGACAAAGAGATGTAAAAAGTTAGCTTTTCCTTGTAATATTTGCAGTTGGCATAAATTCCATGGTGGGGGGGGATTTTCGTGATGGATTGGACCTTGAGGGGGTCCACTGTGATGCCATGCTGGGAGATGATAAACCCAAGGAGGTGTCCAACAGTGACGCAAAATACACACTTGAGAGGGTTCAAGTGGATACTGTACTGATGACACCTGTGAAAGACAATGTGTAAGTCATCATGATGTTGAGTGTGTTTCTTGGATCGAGCAGTGAGATCATCCAAGTAGGTGAGGATGATTTGAGCGAGATCATGAAATATGTATGTTGTGGCACGTGTAAAAGTGGCACTATCATTCTTGAGGCCAAAAGGCATGACACGATATGAAAAAGTACCCCAAGGGGTAGTGAATGCGGTTTTGTATTGATCGACTGGGTGAATCTGAATTTGGTTGTATCTAGAGAAACTGTCCATGAAGGACAAAGCCTCGTGGTCGGAACAATCATCAATAATTTGGTTGATAAAGGGCATTGGAAAATTGTCTTTGGGACAGGCGTGATTGAGATCATGAAAGTCCATATATATGCAGATAGTGCCCTCTTTTTCGTTATTGGGGATGGGGTTGGAGACCCATGACGTATATGTGATGGGGTATATGAACCCTATCATTCATAATTTTTTAATATCATCTTTGATGGATGCCACTTTGAATGGGTGTAATGGACGTTTCTTTTTTCATACAGGTGTGATATCAGGCGAAGTGTCTATACGATGTTCGACAATAGAGGGATCAAGGTCGGGCATCTCTATGTATGACCAGGTAAAATGTCCCAGTATTCCTGGAAGAGAGATTTGTAAACTACGAGTTCTTTGGGAGAGAATGTGGCACTGATGGTGATTTACTCTATGATGACAAGTTTGATGGAAATATCAATTTTGATGGTGGGGGAAATGTTGTTCATGTTGCCTTCTTCAAAAGTGTCAGGGGCAGGGATAGGATTATTGAACCAATCTATATGCCCTGAGGGGAGAAAATATTTGGTTTCAATTTTGTATATGGGGTTTTGTTTGGGAAGTGTAAAGGATTCCTTTGAAATAAAGAGCTCTCTGTGATGGAGCAGATCCCATGGGAAATCGGGTGTAGTTAATTCCTCGAGGATGTCTCCGTCATAGTGGAATTGTCAAGAATATAAAAGATCTAGGGGAGTAACATTGGTGACTGTCACCGTGTGATTATATTCTGGTGAAGAGGTAGGGGGAAGGATGCAAGGGAGTTGCATGGGTTCGCTTGACATAATCCAAATATGAAGATATTGTGGGTTGAAAATGGTAGTCGGGAATAAAATTTCCGTGGGGAAATGAATTGGAGAATTGGGGGGATTTGCGAGAAAATCCTCCTCAAGACTATCTATGAACCAAGGAGGAGTGGGAAGTGCCTCAGGCTCAGGGGAAAAGATATCAACCATATGCAGAGAGGGAGTAAGGGGCAATACTAGCATCACCGAAGGTGGGTTAATGGTAGGATTGGGAATAAGGGCCAATTGATGACACCTATATTCAATGATCGTAGGACATTGATATGTGAAGTGATCAAGTGTTTCACATAGAGCAAAAAGAAATTACATACATTCCTTGATGGAGGTCGTGACAAAGTGGATGTCAGTGACATGTGTGTGAGATGATGCAGATGGGAGGGGTTCTTGCTGAAAGCTCTAGTGTACGACTGCTAGTGTCTACCGAAAGTGAGGTAGCGCAGGGAAATGGTGGGTGTAATGGTCATATTCTGAACAAATGGCACATGTGAATTTTTTTTGCAGGCCTTTGCCTCCTGTAATGGTAGACTTAGGTGAACTGGATAAAATGACGGGAGATGTTGTCGCTCGAGGGAGTTGAGTTAAATTGTGCATCTCAGGGAGAGACAAGCATTT
Source organism: Picea engelmannii (assembly GCA_009831015.1). NCBI lineage: Eukaryota > Viridiplantae > Streptophyta > Pinopsida > Pinales > Pinaceae > Picea > Picea engelmannii. The sequence goes on along the minus strand of ML777335.1, from coordinate 1,943,889 downwards.
ATTGGTGGGGTGTCCATATCTCTCGCATAGTTCACAAGGAGTTTGAACTCAAGGTGGAAGTGGAGTAATGGGATTGTTCTTCTTCCATATGCCCCCAACTATAGTAATGGTTCTAGTGAGTGGGGGTGCGGGTGGTGTGGTGGGATTAAGTATCGAAATTTGCATCAGGATTCCTTCTGTTTGGGGAGGGAGGGATGGTTGAGGGACCATCTCAAGTGTATGTAGATACCATACTGAAATTTCCAATACCATATTGGGAAGGGTAAGCGTTGCGGATGCCTGGAAAGCTTGTATGCCCGGTGGGGGGTAAAAGAAGGGGATTTGAGTAATGGCTTGGGGGACTGTCTCCCAAACTGGGATGTGGCCATGGGGGAGGTTGTAATTGGGAATAGGGGGAGCTGGAGGGTTCTCAAGGGATTCTTGAGGAAGGAGCTCTGCAACGAGTGGGACATTAGATAGTAGGGAAGCCTCTGTGGGAGGAAGAGTATCTCCAGTGTCTATTGCATTGGATGATATGACACATACTTGTGTTGAGGGATGTATGAGCAGAGGTGATCCATGGTAAGTCCCTAGCAAGGATTGGTCTTTGAAAATTTTGGGACCCATCTTGATGAGTGGGTAGGCCTCGAGATTAGTGTGAATAAAGGGTAGGATATTATCGATGTTGGAAGAAGGGTTGGGCTCATAATGTGACAATTGGTCGATAGTGATGATCTTCCCTTTGTGGGGGAACATCATTGTGTGAAACACAGAAGAGGCCACAACCTTCATTGCATACATGTAGCTACACCCAAACAAAATTTTGTAATCGAGCATAGCATCGATAACCTCAATGTCAATGAGGATGGTTTTGCCTTCTAGTTTAATGACGACATTTTGAAAGATCCCTTCCAGAGAGGATCGTCATCTGTCATAATCTCTTAGAGTAATGTTGGATGGTATGAGCTCGGGGGAGCCAAGTTTCTGCCATACATTTTTGGACATGATGCATGTGGATGCACCTTCATCAATGATGCAGTGGTGAACTGTGATGTTCTAGATTTTAACCGGTATTTAGAAAGCGACCAAAGTGGGGAGACAGGGTTCCCCACTATCAAGATCAAAGGTGATGAGGTGACTATCAACAGGGTCAACTACCCCCAAGGTGGAAAGTAACAACTTCCCTTGAGTAGGATAGGTTTGAAGGACTTCTAAAACTGACATGGCAATAGGAGATTGTGCCAAGTCATCGACCATACTGTAATTGTGTGCTGCCCTACCCTGAGGGTTTTTGGCATTCTGTCATAATGGGATGCAAGGAATATGAAGGGGGGGTTCAGTATTAGGGCGAGGAATCATCAAAGGTGGTCCAATTGTGTTTGGGGATTCTTCCGAGGTAGTGGGAGTGGAGTGAGAGGGTTCACTGTATTGACAACTACGCGTTTGTAGAATAACTTCTTCCTCACTAGTGAGGAGGATAGGGCGATCGGTAGGAGTGCCTGGGTTTGGATATTGTCCCATCGGTGGTGGGGTCAGATGCATATCCTATTGGGTGTTCATCACCCCTTGGTGTGGAATAGGTTTTTGCAGTACGACATGGGGTGGTTGCTGTACATATTTTTGTGGGGCCTATTGCGGGGTAGGCGGTGCTGGGGGATGTGGTCCATTTCTGGATTCTTTCATCGATTTAAAGTCATCAATTTGAGGGAAATGGTGAGTATAATGGCCACACTCACTGCAAAGGGTACAAGGGAAGTTTGTCTGAATATTTTTGTTGTTCTCCCCTTGGCATTTGTTGTTGTTGCCCCCTTGGGGGTTCTAGTTCCCTCCTGGTCCTAGATTATTATTGTTTTGGTTTTTTCCTTTCTTTTTGGAATTGTTCAACTGATGGGTTGGATTTTTTGTATTTAGTTGTTCAAAATTTTGATATTACTGAATAGGAGAGGGCTGAACAAAGTTAACCCTAGCGTGTGGGTGTCCTTGTGGTGGAGCCATGGGCCATGGAGGGCTAGGAAATGGAAAGTATATATTATTTGGTGACAATTATCCATAGGGTATATAGGAAGGAGTAGCGCTTTCATTGGTGTGTAGGGTGTAATATGAGGTAGAAGGGGTACCAGAACTTGGTTGGATCATTGGGCGTACTGCAAGTGCCGGCGGTGGTCCACTTATGGGTGGAGGAAGGGAAACACATGTTGTACAAATGAGAGGGGGGGGGGTGAATCAGTTTTTATCGATCTTAAAAAATCATGCTTATTTTAAACTCTTTGCAGAGCATTGAATGACAATCAAAATAATGCAGGGAAGTAAGAAATAGAACATTTGACATCATTCACATGTATGAAATATATAGAGACAAATATCTCCTAAGGAAACCCATAAAGGGTAAAAAACTCTTCTTCTTTATATGATAAGTAATATTTACATTCTGTACATTATCATACTTATGAGCACCAACTCATAATGAGGCTACAACCTCTGTTTTGAAAGCTGCAACTTGCTGAGAGCACCAACTCTCTGTTTTCTCTAGCACCTACTAGAAGGAAGCACCAACTCCTTGGTTTCTCTAGCACCCACTAGAAGGAAGCACCAACTCCCTGGTTTCTCTAGCACCCAGTAGAAGGAGGTAACAAATCCCTAAGTGTTCCAACACCAACTGGATGGAAGCCCCAACTTCCAGTCACACAGGCACCAACCTGTATAACAGAGAACAACAATTCTCCCTTGCACCACCCTGCCACCCTGGTTTCTCTAGCTGCAACCAGATGGAATCTACAACTCCCTATGTTCAAGAACCCAATTGAACCTCTGAGGACAATAGTCCTCCCTAGATGTTACACATTATTTTCCTCATCCCTATGATCATTAATGATGTAAACCTATATGTTTCCTTCAGAGGGGTCAGTGGCCTGAGTTCCTAAAGAGAGAAGGGAGAAGAACTTCTCCTGAGAAAAGAAATCACTTTTTCCTATGTAAAAACCTTATAAAAAGGGAAGTTCACAGGTTTCTATATAGGCAGGGTGCGAGAATGACCCATTCTCACAGGTTGCACTATAGCCAAGGTGTGAGGTGTTCGCAGGTTGCTCTATAGCTAGGGTGCGAGAATTCCAACACATGGAAAAAATGAGCTTTTTCTCGAATCTTCTAGAAGGAGAAGCTTCTATGGTGAGGTGGCCTATGAATGGTTTGGATCTTACTCTCTTTCATGATTTAGTGGGATCATCCTAACCTCCTCACCTTATCTTCTTCAACTTATAAAAGGAGAGGAGTTATCATGGAGAAAGTTATCTTGAGCTCGGGTCAGCTTTGTTAGAGTGGCTTTGAGATTTTCTTTGTCAAGATAGATTGTGAATATCATCAGATCTAATCTCTCAGAATTTTTGGAGTGAAAGTGTGTGGGGAACGAAGGAAAGTTGGAAGGGACCTTACGACATCAAGGACATGGTTGTAATCTCTCTTTCACATTTAATATGATACAGTAATATGATTCTTTCCTATAAAGCTTGTTGTGTTTTATTGTATGATTCCTTGATCACATACATAGGTTTATATTGAGTTTATGCTATTGCTATCACTTTGGTTGGTTGAGTTCTTTTGTAGGATCATCATTGTATGAGCATTGGAATGGAGCTAGGATGGCGATGGTGAGAGGAAGAAACATTTAAACGGTATTTCACTCATCCCTCTTTAGTTAGTAAATTCAATATCTAAAACTTAAGGAAAGCGTTATGTTCTGTCCTGTTTTGTTCTAGATCCAGGTGGATCTAGGGAGATCGGTTCGTGTCCGCACTTACAGATTAATCCTGAAACAAAATTGTTGACTCCACTAGGGAATGGATTGTTTCCTAGTTAGTCTAGTTTCCCTTGCTTTGATTGCTTGTTTTCTAGTCTCTGAGTCTATGGGAGATCCATCAAGACTCTATGGATCTGAAAGTTCTCTTAGAAATTTTGTCTTCTTTCCAAATTTTGCTTGTTTATAACCATTCTCGCATTGCACTCGTTAGTAGCCTACGAGAATCACTTGAGTTCACACCCTGGTGTTCAGTCCAGTGTGAACACCTCGCAGTCAACCTATGTCCAGCCTGCGAGAATCCTTGATTCTCGCACTGTAATACACTGCTAGCTTGCGAACTCACTTGTGAAAATTTTGGATTAAGTCTTATGATACCCAGTTTTGCTTTGATCAGCTGGATTGAACTTTTGGAGCCTGTATTGATCTGTTTACAGTCTGCTTGACATCCTTTGAGTTGCTTTTATCCACTTTTGCTTTGTTTGGTTTTGAAGGATTAGTCTCTTGCTTTGAGTGTCTTTCAATTACAAAGCTTGTGTTTTCTTTAGAATTGTTTAGGGAAAGATTAGATTTCTTCTGAATAGTTCTCTTTAAAAGAAAACTTTTATTTTGGGTTTCTTTGTTTTAAGAAAGTTCATTATTGCTTTTAGTGAAATTTTTGAAACAAAAAGATTTATTTTCTTGCTTTATATTAGATTGAGGGCATCCTTGCATTTGAAGTAGCGAAATTGCATGATTGATATTGATGAGTTTAATATATTTTGGGACATGTGCATATGGGAATGATAAATGTTTTCTCCTTCTCGTAGCATATCTTTCATCGAAATGAAAAGATTGCATCTTCATATCTTTGCATAATTTTCGAGTCAGTCAAAACACCATATTGTCCACGCCATCTTCCTTTTGAGTAACAACAACCATAAAATAAAGCACTTATAAAAATTGATTAGACATTTTTATCTTTTCTGGTAGCAAACCTACATTAGATTAGTTGTAGGGCTTTGGAATAGGTGTGAAAGATAACTTTCCAAAGATGCAAACAAACATAGTATCTTGTGATAGAGAGAGTTAAATCCACTTACTACATTTTCTCCCGGGAAGCCCTTCTCACACAAGGGTCAAGCACTAGGTCGCATTGATATTGCAGAGTTACTCACCCTGCTTTGTTGATATCAGTGTAGAGATTGCACGTATTATGGGGATCACTCAGAGGTATACCCACAATGATGAGTGGAAGCCTTTTGAGTTGGTTTCGGGCTAGATACCCTGCCCTTGCGTGTGGATTGGACTGTCGATTGTCCCCCCAGGATTTATTTTTGTTGGTGGTAACCTTAGTGGCCTATATTTCTAGGTTATTTACATGAGGTGACTGTGGAGGGCCAAGTCTTCATGGTACCTGGAATCGATGTTGGCCAAACTCACTCGGGCTCCTTGGAGGGTATACCCACGATTATGTGTGGGAGCTTGTACCAGGGTGTAAGTCCGTTAAGCAGGTCATCAACATAACTTTTCCACCTTCTCTATCTCACCCTCTTCTTACTTTGTTCCCGTGATGTTGGATTTCATCACCAACTAGTGTGCTCATTGTAAGAAGGTTTTGTTTATTTGCTTGCTTCCTAGATTTTTAGTGTGTGTTGTTTGTTTTCCTTAGAGGACTCTAGATTGGATTTTTGTTTTTCATGGCGCCAGTTCCTGAAATGACCAATGAAGGAACCTCTGCTCCAGGGGAACCTTTTGTTTTTCCCTCTTACGGAAACATTGGTCCTCCTCACATCACTACTTTGAGCCTTCCAGATCTCACAATTGGATTGTCGGTGTGGTTGTTTTCCACTCAGGTAATCCCGAATGCAGTAAGTGATTTGGTCATAAGCACTTCCCCCCATGAACATCAACCTCATGTTGATCCTTCACCGTCTTCACCAGTAAGGTCTTCTTCACCTTCTTCACTTTCAAGGTCGCCTTCCATTCCATCTTCTTCATTAGGTGAAAGTTCTGAAGCTAGTAACTTGGTGAATAAGAAGAAGAAGAAAAGGAAGAATAAGAAGAAGAAAAATAAGCAAGGGTCAAAACCTCCAACCACTGTCAAACATGTTGGAAAACAACCGGTTACTGTTAATCATGCTGGGAGTGTTGATGATGTCAAGATCACCCAAACAACCCGTAAGCCCAAGTACCCTTGCAGGCTTTGTAAGGGTATCCATCTTCTTAAGGATTGCCCTGGTCTATCCAAGGTTATAGAAGCATGGTCTACATGCCCTGTCCAACCCATGTCATTAGCCTCTGAACAACATGTTGATGACCCCCCATCAACCAGTCACGATATTGTTGGGAAGAAGAAAAGTAGAGTCAAGTTCCCGTGCATGTTATGCAAAGGGAGTCATCTCACTCACCTTTGCCCTCATATGGACAAAGCCTCAAAATTACTGGAAGACATGACTGTTTCACAGCCTCAACTCCCAGCTGCTTATCACAAGCTTTCTCTCAACCCACCTATAGTTGATGAAATGATCAATCCAGTTCCCCTGTCGGTCAGTGCGGTTGATCAAGTGGTCAATCTGGTCACATCTTTGGATGAACTAGTAGACCAAGTGGTTGATCCGATCCCATCCTCGGTCAACCCCACTCTCCCGTTAAAGAGTGAAACCCAAGAGGTCGATTTGTTTCCACCTGTCGAACCCATTCTGCCCTTGGGGAATGAAACCCAAGTGGTCGATCTGATCTCTCCATCGATCGATCCTACTCTCCCGCTAGAGAGTAAACCTGATACTGCCCAGGTTTTTCTTGTTGATACAGAATCTCTCGTGCCGAGAGGTGTTCCTCCTTCTCCCTTAGGACCCCCTCCAAGCAATGAGGCCATCCATTTTGATTGGTATGTACTAACTGTTGGTCACTATAATTGCTTAATTGAATTAAACAATCAAGTGATACATAAATTATCAACCCAGGGAAGTCTTTTATTTCAAAGATAACCACGCACTATATATGCTCAATTCCAAAAGAAACTTACTGTTGTAGTAAAGAAATTTATACTAATTATACTTGCTTGAATGAACTGAAGCTCTGAATTAAATCACAGGAAAGTAACTTCCCTATTGCAATTCCTTAAAGATCAATCTAAGAATCCTGGATTACATTAAAATAACACTTGCAATGGGAAAGAACAACTATTCTGCAATAAGAGAACAGAACCCTTACTCTCAACAGAGACTTCAGCATTAACACTCTTTCATGAAAACAGTAATGCATAAAACAATTAACTCTATCTAACAGAAAACAAAGCCACCTAGTTCCTTTCTTTCTAAGAAGGAGCCTTGAGCCTTATTTCTGTTTTAGCACACTTGTGAGGTTGAGGTTTACAGAGAACAGGGCAGTCTGATCCCTTCCTTTCTGAGCAGGGATCCCTAACCCAGTTTCTGGCTAGCACTAATGAAAGTTTACAGAGAACAGGGTGTTTTGGTTCTTTCCTTTCTGAGCAGAAACCCTTAACCCAATCCCTAGCTAACACACTTTCAGTGGTAAAGGAAATCTATAGAAGACAAGGTGTTGTGATTCCTTCCTGTCTGAGCAGGAACCCTTCAACCAAATCTCTGACTAGCACACTGGCAGAGGTAAATGAAATCTACAGAAGACAAGGTGTTGTGATTCCTTCCTGTCTGAGCAGGAACCCTTTAACCAAATCTCTGGCTAGCACACTGGCAGAGGTAAATGAAATCTACAGAAGCCGAGGTATTTGGATTCCTTCCTG
>ML777335.1:1883184-1895531 GCA_009831015.1 Picea engelmannii | reverse complement strand
AAGATTCCCCTGGACGAGAGGCTAGAGAAGGATACTCAAAGCAGTCTTATATTCATCTGTCGAAATATCACATTACAATTTGAAAGAATAGAATACGTCCCCTTCTCTGGAGTTGCTTCAATACATCAAAACTTGGATATCCCAAATGGTGATTTCCTCTGATTTAAAGAGGAAATCCCTTCGATAATAATTACAATGCATATATGAGCCTTATACTAAATCGTATCTTCTTTCTAAATCAGCATAGGACGTCCTATTCTTACGCAACCGAATGCTATTACAGGAGCTGAATAAGATATTGTTGTTACGGCTGGTGTAACAGCTTCTTCTTCGTTGTTGTGGATGTTGTTTCAGCATCGAAATTCACGGGCTGTTTCAGCCATGTGAATTGCGCTCTGACTGTGTTGACCGCTGACTGTGACGGCTTCCTCGTGTTTCAGGATCGTCAGTTCTAGCGGTTTCCTCTGTGTTTCTGCACCTGCAGCTCTGGACTGTGTAACAGCTTCATGTTTCGGCATCTGCGACTCTGAACTGGTAGTGGCTTTGTGTTTCGGCATTTGCATCTTCAAACTATAAGGCAGCTCCGTGTTTCAACATCTGTGACCTCGGACTGTATAGCAGCTCCGTGTTTCAGCATCAGTTCTGTGTTTCAGCAACAACGACCTTGGACAGTTTTGTGTTTCAGCAATAGGCCTCAAATGCTAATCTGTAGTTTTGGACACTTATGCATTTCTAATCAATAGTTAAGTACGAGAGTGCTGTAAAATATCATGCAAAACAGATTAAACGTATAGTAATGAGAAGGGATGTTGTATACCTTTGAGATGATCAGATAAAGTGATAGTATGAGTCTAAATGTAGGTGATCAAGAGTATAATGGTGGCAAAAAGTATAGGCAAAAAGGTACATTGTGTGGTCCTAACACTAACTGGACCTCATCTTCCCTCTTACATTCCTTTCCAGATTACAGTACAGGTTTGTGGTCGGGACGTTACCAAAACGTTGATAGATGAAGGTTCGTCTGTTAGTATTTTGTCCTCTATTGCTTGGAAAGATTTGGGTTTTCCTGCACTTGCGTTGGTTACGCATAATCTGTTGGATTTTGACAGAAGAACTAGTCAACCTTTAGGGACCCTTCCTCAGTTTCCTGTAACTTTGGGAGGGAAAAATATCTTTATTGATGTCATGGTAGTCCAAGACCCCTTGGATTTTTCTTTACTCCTTGGGTGAGATTATGTCTATGCCATGAAAGCTATTTTCTCTACTCTTTTTCGTGTGATATCTTTCCCTCACGATGGATGAGTTGTGACCGTTGATCAACTTTCATTCATTGACCCCGCCTGGATTACTTCCTTGAATGGTTCTTGTATGCAAACAGTATTGCCCCCGCCACAGGTCAATTATGTGGCGTTGTCGCCCATGGCTTCAACTTCTGATGACTTAGATCCAGTGGTTGACATGGTGATCTCTTCGATAGGGTTGTTAGAGCCTGATCTCTTTACTCCTATCGCGACCCTCGAGATGGTGTCCTTCCAGAGTGTGTTTCTTCCTTCCAGTGAAGACCTCTTGGAAGCCATGACTGAGTTTTGTCCCTTGACATGGTGTTATTCCAGAGCATTGTCCTCTTGGAATCCATGATAAAGAAGAGGTTTCGAGGATATTTTTTGTGTCTTTGTACCAACCTCATTAAAAAGTGAAACAGAGGTTTCGAGGATAGTTTTTTCATCTCTGTGGAAACCTCGTTAAAAAATGAAACAGAGGTTCCGAGGATAGTTTTTTCGTCTCTGCAGCAACGTCGTTAAAAAATGAAGTAGAGGTATTTGAGCATAGTTTTCTAATTTCAATCTCGTTAAACAATGAAACCACTTATGAGGATAGTTTTTTCGTCTCTGTGGAAACCTCGTTAAAAAATGAAACAGAGGTTACGAGCATAGTTCTTGTTTCTATGTCAATCTCGTTAAAAAATGAAATGGTTTTCCCCCTCTCTATTTGAGTCAAGTCCTTCATCTAGTATTTGAAGCTTCATTTCATTCTCCTTTGCAGTTAGATGAAACAAAGCTTGGGGGGCATTTGCCTCAGCCTTTGGACTTCATGCTGAAGTGAAGCCGCTAGTTTCTTAAGATGGGGGCTAAGTACCGACCATCCATGTGTTTTGCGTTGGGAAGTGCAAGCATAGTTTTCTATGGTTCAAGCTTGTGTAAAAATGAAACCACTTACCTCAAGAATAGTTTCCTCTGGTTCAATATTGTGTAAAAATGAAACCAGGTCCAAGCATAGTTTTGTTTAGTTTTTAAGCTTGTGTAAAAATTAAAATCTATCCCAAGCATAGTTTTGTTTTGTTTTAAAGCTTGCCTAAAAAATAAAAACAATCTTGAGCTTAGTCTTTGCTCTTTCTCATGCTCGTTAATAAATGAGAATAAGTTACCGAGCTTAGTCTTTGTTCTTTCTCGTGCTCATAAATCAATGAGAATGTAACTGAGTATACTTTTATCACTTTTTCAGACTCGTAAAGGTTATACGAAAAAGGAACCCCCTGGAGTTCTCTTTAAGTCTGTTTAGACTCTATAAACATGAAACGATTGCCGAGTGATCTTGTTCTTTTCACGCTCATTAAATTATTTGAAGAAAACATCTGTTGAGCGATAGTTTATCTCTTTTTCGGTCTCTTTGGACTACTGTACGAAAAAGGAACTGAGAGAGTTCTCTTTTAAGTGTTTTTCCTAACTATATAATCTTGAAAAACCTTCAAGTTTTCTATCTCTGGACTCGTTAAACAAACATTGACAGACCCGCAATGGGATCGAACCACTCCTTCCTAGGGTTCGTTAAACATACTCCGAGGGACTCATCCAAATGATGAGCTTACATTACAAGCATATGTTATCCTCCTCAAGCTTGCGTAAAAATAAAGAGGTACTCGCCAGAGATGGTGGGGGAAAAATTGGGAAAGAATTGTGTCTAAACATGTATTCCATGGAAGAGTCGCTTTTGAACATGACACCCTTTCACTCGCCTTGTGTCTAGGTTGGAAAATCCACTCGTCTCCTGATCATACTCCTATAAGATTACAAATTGGTCTGTGAACCCTGTTGTTGAGTCAGTGTTTCCAAGACAGTTGTCGTGTCGTCAATCCGTTCAAAAAGATGTTCAACCTGAAAATCCTTCTATTGCGTCGGCCATTTCTGCAGTCTTTAAAGCCTTCTATTGCATCGGTCATCCCTGAGTTAGTCCTGAATCACTTGTTACTCTGATCTACATCAAATCTTGTTACTTGTTTCATGTCATTGATGTGGGATACATTAAGGCCCTCCTGTGACGAGTCTTGTCTTGTCGACTTCAACTCATTATCTAGGAATTAGACTTAGAAACTAATTGGTACCTTGGAACTTGCATGCCTCAATGGTAGGTTTCCTCGCTTTCGATAATGGGTTTTTCATAATTGACCCCTGATTGGAAGATTACTCCGAGTGTTCGACTTCAGCTCATTTATTCACATTCGTTGGATTGTACTAGTGTGCCTTGGGAGTCATTGACATTAATGGTGATTTCCCTCGCACTTGTTAATGGTATACATTAATGACCAGTAATCAAGTGGTTTCTACCATGTTCGACTTCAACACATGTATTCACATGGATAGATTCGTACTATAGAGTGGTGGAGATGAAGACCCTGGATATTTTCAGACAGATCCAGGTTGCGTTGGAGTATATTCAGTGTACTGTTGCATAGATCCACATTGTATGTCTGGTGGCTATGTTCAAATTTGAGTCTTTAACACATAGATCCACAGTGTATTTTTGGTGGCTATGTTCAGATTTGAGTCATATTGGCATGGATCCACAGTGTATGTTTCGTGGCCATGACTTGTCTTACTTGACATGGATCTTTGCATGTCGACATTTATTCTTTGAGTCATTTGTATTCTGAGTATGGGAATGCCTACCTCAGTGATGATATATTATTGTACTATATTTCCTTGTTTGTTGACAGGTTTCCGACCGACTGTTCCTTGTTCTCTACACACACTCGACAAAGTATTTCAGCTATCACTCTGTTCTAACTTCATAATTTGGGGGGCTCTCTGTTACACATTATTTTCATCATCCCTATGATCGTTAATGATGTAAACCTATCTATTTCCTTCAGAGGGGTCAGTGGCCTGAGTTCCTAAAAAGAGAAGGGAGAAGAACTTCTCCTGAGAAAATAAATCACTTTTTCCTATGTAAAAACCTTATAAAAAGGGAAGTTCATAGGTTTCTATATAGGCAGGGTGTGAGAATGACCCATTCTCGCAGGTTTCACTATAGCCAGGGTGCGAGGTGTTCACAGGTTGCTCTATAGCTAGGGTGCGATAATTCCAACACGTGGGAAAAATGAGTGTTTTCTCGAATCTTCTAGAAGGAGAAGCTTCTATGGTGAGGTGGCATCCGAATGGTTTGGATCTTACTTGCTTTCATGATTTAGTGGGATCATCCTAACCTCCTCACCTTATCTTCTTCAACTTATAAATGGAGAGGAGTTCTCATGGAGAAAGTTAGCTTGAGCTTGGGTCAACTTTGTTAGAGTGGCTTTGAGATTTGCTTTGTCAAGATAGATTGTGAATATCATCAGATCTATGCTCTCAGAATTCTTGGAGTGAAAGTGTGTGGGGAATGAAGGAAAGTTGGAAGGGACCTTACGACATCAAGGCCATGGTTGTAATCTCTCTTTCACATTTAATATGATACAGTAATATGATTCTTTCCTATAAAGCTTGTTGTGTTTTATTGTATGATTCCTTGATCACATACATAGGTTTATATTGAGTTTATGCTATTGCTATCACTTTGGTTGGTTGAGTTATTTTGTAGGATCATCATTGTATGAGCATTGGAATGGAGCTAGGATGGCTATGGTGAGAGGAAGCGACATTTAAACGGTATGTCACTCATCCCTCTTTAGTTAGTAAATTCAATATCTAAAACTTAAGGAAAGCGTTATGTTCTGTCCTGTTTTGTTCTAGATCCAGGTGGATCTAGGGAGATCGGTTCGTGTCCGCACTTACGGATTAATCCTGAAACACTAGCACCTCCCTACCACCCTGAAATCTTATTACAGTGATATAATGTTCATCAATGGCTTACCAGTCTCATCATTGTTCTGCTACACTTCTCTACTCTCATGTATCAGTGTCTCTTTGCCTACATCTTCTTGCGCTTTTTGATCTTCTTCTCTCCTCTATAAGTGCACCTCAGCCCTCTTTTACTGTCTCATCTATGCATCTCTTTCCTTTTCTTCTACTGTGCTTTATGCTCTGCGTTTTATTTTGATTCTTTGAATTATGTCTCTTCTGTGTATTTCAGCTCCTGCCCACAACATCCATTTCCCCGTGTGTGATTCCTCTCTACAGCAGCACCCATCTCTTCTTTGTTATACATTCTTATAGTCTCTGTGCACCTTGTGCATCACATATGCACAATGCTTCTGCATGCTCTTCATGTCGAGTGCTCTGCCTGATCATCATTGCAACTCTTCAGCTTCTCTGGCTGTTCAACCCATGTGTCCATCATCACTGGGTGTTATGCTGAGATTCCTTAGCCTTTCTAGTAGTCGAGACTCTTTGTCTTCTTTGTCACAGTTGATCTCATCCTCTCTATTACAGTTACAGGCTACAATGCTCTTCCATCTGTCAATCACCTCTATGAATAGTCTTCATTCCACTTCCAGATTCCTTGAGACTCTTCATCTTCTCTGGCGATCACCCTGAAGTCTCTTCGATTCCTCTGGCATAAAAAATCATTCATTTCTAGCAGTTACACTGTGAACCTCCAAAAACCGCATCAACAAATGAATCACCACTAATCGATTAACTGAGAAGAGAAACAGTAGCCCTTCGATCATATTCCTAAATAACCTACACCATTGGATCATAAATGATGGGTCTCGCGCTTATTTCACCATTTCGTAATTCAACATTTCGGCATTTCAACATTCCTATGGTGAGGCATCTCATATCTCCAAGTCGCGATCTCTAAAATGGAGATTAGCTTTGTGCTACCTCCTCCCTTGAGCCTTCGTCGATGTGACCATAGGTTATGACCAGGGGCCAATTCTGAACACGTATTTCACATTTCGCGTTTCGGGGATTCTGTGATGAGTCGTCTTGACTCTCCATGTCCCAACCTCTGAAATGGAGCTTGTCTCTTCAAGCTCTTCTCTACAACGTTTTGACGATGTGACCACCGGTGGTGACCAAGCACTTATCCATACAGCGCTTTCACAATTTCACATTTCGGTAGTTCGGGACTCCTATGATGAAGAGTCTCGACTCTTGACTCCTCCAAATCCTGATATCCAAAACTCCGATTGATGTGCATGTTTCAAGATTTTTCGTTGTTTCGCATTTCGACACTTTGGGACTCCTGTGATGAAGAGTCTCGACTCTTGACTCCTCTAACTCCCGGTATCTAAAACTCTGGTTGATGTGCCTGTTTCAGGATTTTCAGCTTTTCATATTTCGATACTTTGAGACTCCTATGATGAAGAGTCTCGACTCTTGACTCCTCCAACTCCTAGTATCCAAGACTATGGTTGATGTGCATGTTTCAGTATTTTTGGATTTTCGCATTTCGGCACTTCGAGACTCTTGTGATGAAGAGTATCGACTCTTGACTCGTCCAACTCCTGGTATCTGAAACTCCGGTTGATGTGCCTGTTTTGGGATTTTTCAGTGTTTCGCAGTACGGTACTTCAGGATTCCTGTGATGAAGAGTCTCGACTCTTGACTCCAACTCCCGGTATCCAGAACTCTAAAATGGAGTCTTTTTTTTCTGATACCCGAAATGGAATTTAGCTTCAGGTCTTGCCATGCGATCATCGTTGTGTTGTTGGTCATGATATTTGCCATCAATGACAAACACACATACTCTACACTCTGTGTGCACCTCTGCATTATCTATTCTGGTATTCACGAGATTTCTCTGCTACGTCTTCCCAAAATACTTCTAGTGCCCACCTGGCACATTATACCTGTACTCAATCCATCATCGTTGTTGTACTTTCCATCAATGACAAACATACGCTGCCTGTAAAACATGCCAACAATATCCCCCTTTGGCATTGATGGAAACGAAGTCACTCAGACCTGTTCTTTTCTCCCCCTTTGACATCAATGTCAAAGAAAACACTCTCCCCCTGAGTTGTTGCAGTATTTTTTGAAGGTATCAAATATTCAATCAATACAACCTCCCCCTAACAGGATGGACTCTCTTAGGTGTGAGACAGGATGATACCCATCTTCTGTCGGAGATATTCAAATGGTGTCTTGGCTAGGGGTTTAGTAAATATTTATGCTATTTGTTCTGTGGTTGGAATGTAATGGACCTGAACAATCTGATTGGTGACCTGCTCTCTTAGAAAATGGTATTTTATGGGAATATGCTTGGTCTTGGAGTGGAATACAAGATTCTTGGACACACTGATGGCACTAGTGTTATCACAATGAATTGGGATTGGTGTAGCATATTTTACCTCCAAGTCTGCAAGTGTCTGAATCATCCATAATACCTGAGTGCAATAGGTAGCAACAATAATGTACTCTACCTCTGTAGTTGATAAAGAAATGAAACCTTGCTTTTTACTCAACCATGCTACTAGAGAATCTCCTAAAAAGAATGCACCTCCACTCGTGCTTTTCCTTTCATCCATGCAGTTAGCCCAATCAACATCTGAGTTGACTAATAATTGAAAATTATTATTCTTAGGATACCATAGGCCATAGTTCATTGTTTCTTTCAAATATATTAATATCCTTTTGACAGCTAGCAAGTGACTCTGTTTAGGTGTAGACTAATATCTTCCTACCATTCCAACAACATGCATTATGTTTGGGCGAGATGTTGTGATGTACAACAGGCTTCCTATCATTGACCTATATGAACTTTGATCAACATTAGGTGAGTCATCATCCTTGCTTAATTTGCATCCAGTAACCATAGGTGTGCCCACAGGTTTAGAATCTTCCATTTGAAACCTTTTCAAAATTTCTCTTAGATATTTTTCTTGAGAAATGAACATCCCTTTAGACCTCTGAGTAATTTGCAGACCAAGAAAAAATGACAGTTCACCTATCATAGACATTTGAAACTCAAACTCCATGGTAGAAGAAAACCATTGTACCAATGAATCCTTATTACATCCGAAGATGATGTCATCTACATAGACCAACACGATGAGCAAATCATTATCCTCTATTTTGATATATAGATTGTTGTCAACTGTTCCTCTCTTGAACCCTTTGTCTTTGAGATATGTATCCAGTCTGTGATGCCAGGCATGAGGGGCTTGTTTTAACCCATATAAATTTTTCTTCAGCTTTCATACTAAGTCAGGGTTATCAGACAGTTCGAAACCCTTTGATTGTTCCATATAGACTTCTTCATTTAAATATCCATTTAGAAAAGATGACTTGACATCCATTTGATAGACTTTAAACCTTTTATGAAAAGCATAGGCAATAAATATTCTAATAGCTTATAATCTTGCTACGGGCGCAAATGTTTCATCAAAATCTAGTCCTTCTATTTGAGCATAGCCTTTACAGACCAATCTTGCTTTTTTCCTGACAACTTGTCCCTGCTCATTCAAATTATTCTTAAATATCCATTTGGAACTAATGATATTTTTACCTTCAGGTCTATGAACCACCTCCCACGTATTGTTTTTCTCAATCTGATCAAGTTCATCATTCATTTCTTTAACCCAATGGTCATCTTTGCTAGCTTCATTAAAATTCTTGGGTTCCAGCATGGATATGAAAGATATGTGGTTGTTCAGTGTTTTTGGTTATCTTTCTCCCGGTTTGTACACCTTTGTCTTTTTCACTAATTATTTGACTTGCAGGATGATTCTTTTGAGTGATTTTGGAGGAGGAATTTGAAGTTGTCTTCTGATTTGAGTCTGTCTGAGTATATGTGTATTCATCTGATTCAGAGTCTTCATTTTCTGATTCTTGGACCTGTTCATCTTCAGTTTCAGTTGTGTCCTATGTAGAATAATCATTAATGTACACCTCTCTTGTTGGGATTCCTTCATCAACTTTTACGTCAATACAATCAACAATTTTATGTAGACTCTTATTATAGCATCTGTATCCTTTACTGTTTGTAGCATACCCTAAGAATATACCTTCATCATCCCTGTCATCATATTTGCCAAGGTTCTCATCATTATTCTTTATGTAACATTTACTCCCAAAGACTTTGAAGTGTTTGATTGAAGCAGGTCTCCCATACCACAGTTCATAAGGTGTCTTGTCACTTTGTGGTCTGAGGTGGGATTTGTTAAGAACATGGATTGTTGTGTGTATTTCTTCTACCAAGTAGGTTTGACCAATGTTCTTCTCATTCATCATTGACCTGGCCATTTGCTGCACTGTTCTGTTTTGCCTCTCAACTACTCCATTTTGTTGTGGAGTTCTTGGGATTGTGTATTCTCTCTTGATCCCATGCTTCTCACAGAATTCCTTGAAATCACTTGACATAAATTATCCTCCTCTGTCTGATCTTACTAACTTTAACCTCTTGTCTGTTTGATTCTCAGTTAAAGCCTTAAATTTTTTAAACTTCTCAAATGCTTCATCTTTTTCCTTGAGAAAGGCAACCCAAGTAATTTTGGAGTCATCATCAATAATCAACATGGAGTAGTTTTCTTTCCCCGTTCCTTCCTGTCTTGATGGTCCACATAAATCCATATGAACTAGTTGGAGTGGTTTCTCTATTGAATTAGAGCTCTTGGACTTAAACTGTGTGCTGGTTAGCTTTCCTACTTGGCAGGGTTTAGACATAGAATCTTGGGGCTTTGATATTCTCGAAGGATCTTTTACTGCCTCAAGATTTTTGAGCTTGACTAAGTGGTCAAAGTTTAGATGTCCAAGTCTCCTATTCCATAACCATATTTCATCATGTTTTCTTATATGACACTCTTCTCTATCTTCTTTCAGCACATATACATTATTTTCTATCGTTATGCCTTTGGCCACCACTTGTCCTGATTTTACAGACTTTATCTTGTAGTCCTTGGACGTGAACATCACTTCACATCCTCTGTCACACATTTGACTTACACTGAGCAGATTATGTTTCAACCCATCTACAAGCATAACATCTTGGGATTTTCCTTTTCCATTACTTAAACTCACCATCCCTTTACCCTTTATTTTACCTGGAGCATCATTTCCAAAGGTTACGTTTCCTGATTTTCTTTCACTTAGAGATAGAAACTTTCCTTTGTCTCTCGTCATATGTTTGGAGCATCCACTGTCTATATACCAAGGGTTCATTTGTCTTTGAGCTAACAAAACTAATCCACACTTGTCACTTTCTTTCTTCTTCCAAACCTTGACATTTTTAGCAGGGGAATTCAAATCTGGTTCATAGTTCCTTAAGTGACAGTCAACAGATTTATGTCCATAGTTATGACAGATGTAACATTCTGGTTCGTTGAATAAAGGATCATAATGATTGTTACATGCTTAACCTGTGTCCTTTTCCCATCCATCAAGTGATTTGTAGTCTGTGGTGGTTTTTTACTTGGATGTCTCATTCTTTGTTGTGGCAGATATATATACCTTGAATATCTTGATTGCTCATAATTTAATTTTAAAGAACAGTTTATAGATTTATGACCAAAGTTAGAACAAACAAAACAATATCCATAGAAAAAATGTTGGTACTTGGAAAAAGTCTATCTTCTTTGAGGAGGTCAATTTCTTTCATGCAGATAATTTCTCTGATCTACAGATTTGGTTCTGGTACTTTTTCTTTCATTCCTTTTTGGTGGCTGATTTTCTTTCTTTGTTTCTGCAGAGTGATTGTTGTCAATGTTTGAGGATTTGAAAAACTTGATAGGTTCTTGGTTTCTTGGCTGACCACTACTTGATCCCTCTTCATAACCCAAACTCATTTTCAGCTTTGGATTCCTTTGCTGACTCAGAATGGTGGCTAATCCTTCTGAGGCTTTGATACTTGACAGATTCTAATGATACAAGGCTTGAAACCTCTCCAACTCTTTCCTAGTTTTCACTACTTCTTCTTCCAGAGATTTACATCTTGCCTTCTTTTCTGATAATTGTTGTTTCATAATGTCCTCGATTTTCTTTGCCTCTTCTAATTCCACTTTTAGTAGGGCAAAGTCTTCATCGGGATGTTTATTTTCTTTCTCAAACTGTATCAGTAATTGTTTTTTCTTTTTGTTCTTAATTCTGAGTCTGTCAATCTCTTCCACTGCACTGATCAATTCTCCTTCCATATCAACCACAACTTCTTCTTCATTAGCCTCACTTCCTATTATTTTATTATCATAGTCCTCTTTGGCCATAAGTATGAAGTCATTTAGTTTATATTCAATAGAGGAGTCATTGCCTTCGTCATTTGAAGGATCATCATCATTGTTTACACAAAGACGTTTCTTCTTAAAATTATTCTCTTTAAAGAAATTTCTGTGTTTGTGCTTCTCCTCATCATCACATGGATGATCATTTCTTTTGTGAGGACATTTATTTGCAAAATGACCTATCTTACCAGAGTTGAAACATTTGAAAGGCAGTTTACCTTTGTATTTTCCTGATCCCTTCTTCAGTCTCTTCACAAATTTTTCTTCATTTTCATCAGGCTCAGAATCCTCATTCTTGTCTGCCTTAAATGATGCTTCTCTGGAGGTGGGTTTATCATTAACTATTATCATTTCATATGTAGTCAATGATCCTAGAATTTTATCAAACTCCAAGGTTTTTAGATCATTAATTTCTTCTATAGCAAAGATTTTCGGGTTGAACCTATCTGGTAGAGATCTCAAAATTTTCTGAACTAAAAAAGGTTCCTCAATTTTTTCACCAAGTGCTTTCATTGCATTTACCAGTTCTTCAACTCTCAGAAAGTATTTTCCAATAGTTTCATCTATTTAGTTGTTCAAGCTATAATTTGTAGGTTTGAAGCTTGGTGTCCTTTACCTTCTCATTACCTTCATAACTACTAATGAGTTTGTCCCACATTTCTTTGGCACTTCCTAGGTGCATAACTTTTATGAATTCTGGTTCTGCAAGCCCACTCAATATAGCATTCATAGCCTTAGAGTTGAAGCTAAATTATATCTTGTCATCCTTATTATCTAGTAAAACTGGCTTTACATAAGCAGTATCTACCACATCCCATACATCTTCACCTAAAGACATTATGTTGGTTCTCATTCTAAATTTCCAGAAGGCAAAGTTTGTTCCATTGAACAGAGGAGCCTTATTGGTTGAATTTCCTTCATGGCTTGACATGTTTAAGCTCTAGGATCTACCCTTAGATAAAAGGGGCCGACTCTG
>ML777335.1:1831211-1870746 GCA_009831015.1 Picea engelmannii | reverse complement strand
TTTCTGTTCAAGTTCTATTTCTGTTGCTATTTCGTATATCATTTCTGTGTATTGTGAAGATTATGCTAGATATTTTACTGTTATTCTGTTATTTCTAGCATTTCGTTCCTGTTCTGCATATTTTATATATCTGGTATCTTGCAGAAATGAATTCCTTGAAAATATAGTGCACCCATGGCCTCTTTTTATAGCAAATCTTTGAGGCATTATTCAACCAGTGTTTAGTGTGAACAAGGGGCTTTTTAGGGCACCCTTAGGTCTTTGACTAGCTCCCCACTTGAATTAAACTCAGATTTGGTTGTCAAATCGACTTGGGAGATGAACCAAAAGTGGGTGGAAGGCCGACCAAAATCATAAATGTGTCATTCTGAGGTGTGTGCGGCTTTTTATTTCCACAGTCGCGCATTGACCACATGTGCAATTTTCCAGCGTTATTCGACTTTCGCACGTGCGCACACTACCCTTGTATATTTAGTGCATGCTGATTTTTTAACCAGTTATATAGTTTTGTGCCCTTTGGAAATGTATTTTCTAGGCCATGGATGAACTTATGGGTGTTTGAAGATGTTGTATTCCTATAACCATTTACAGACTAAATTCCAGTGATAACAATACTGATTTAATATACTTGAACAAAGCCAATGTGAGGAATAAATGTCATATACCTATAATTGATGGTTTATTTTATCAACTAAGAGAAACAAAGATATTCTCAAATATAGATATGATATTAGGCTACCACCAGGTAAGGATAATGGATGAAGACATCAACAAACAAATATTAGAACCATTTAGGAGACTATAAATTTGTAGTGGTGCCATTTGGACTAATAAATGAACCAACTACCTTAATGTGTTTAATGAATGGTATATTTAGAAATTACTCGAATACGTTTGTCAATGTATTCCTAGATGTAATTCTTATCTATTCCAAGTCAAAATAGGATCACAAAGAGCACTTGAGGTTGGTACTACAAGTTATAAGAGAGCACCAATTGTATTCTAAGTTAATCAAGTGTATTTTAATAAGAGGAAAACCCATTACTTGGGACACATAATTTTAGAGAAGGAATAATAGTAGATTCATGGAATATTGAAGCTATTAGAGGATGACCGACAACTAAGAACATAATTGAGGTAATGTCATTCATGGGGCTTGCTGGATACTACTAGCGATTCATAGAGGGATTCTCCAATATTACTCATCCCATTACATATTTATAAAATAAGGGGATTAAATTTGTCTGGACACCAAAGTGTGAAGAAAGTTTCCAATTGTTAAAGGAATTACTTACGAGTTCACAAATTCTCAAGATTGTTGATTGAAATGAACATTTTTTGGTATGTATTGATGCTTTCAAAGAGAGACTTGGTGTAATTCTTACTCATAATGAACATGTGATTTGTTATGTGTCTAGAAAGCTTAAAGAGAATGAGAAGAATTATTCCACACATGACTTGGATCTTGTTTCCATAGTTTATGCATTAAAAATTTGAGATATTATTTAATGGGGAATAAATTTGAATTAAGGATAGAGTACGGTGGTATGAAGCATTTATTTGAACAACAAACTTTAAGTGTCAGACAAAAAAGATGGTTGTACATTCTTAGTGATTATGACTTTGATATTAAGCATATCAGAGTAAAAGATAACAAGGTTGTTAATTCAATAAGTAGAAGAATATATGTAATGCATGTTACAACCATTAGCATGTACAAATCATATTTGAAAAACAAAATTTTAGAAACTCATATTTTAGATGGACATTACCTATAGGTAAAAGAAGGATTACAACAAGAATATGTACAAAAAAAATATGAAGGATATAAGCTGGAAGAAGATGACATTCTTATGCATAAAAATATAGTGTATGTTCCTAATTCTTATGAATTAAGGAAGATGGTATTAAAAAAAATGCATAATGTTCCATGTTGGACATATTGGATACTAGAAGACAATTGCAATAGTGGAAAGCCAATACTTTTGGCGAGAAATGAAAAATGATATTGTCGATTATATAGCCATGTGTATGGAATGTAAAAGAGTAAAGGCTAATCATAGACATCCAACATGTTCATTACAATCCTTTCCAATTCCAGAGTGGAAAAGGGAAGTGGTAACCATTGACTTTATCACTAAGTTTCCCAAGACAACAAGGAAATATGATTCAATAATGGTAGTGGTGGACAAATTAACAATTTTTTCTCACTTTATTCTAATTAAATTGACTAATAAGGTAGCTAATATAGTATAAATTTATCTGCAATATATTTCTAGGTTTCATGGAGTACATAAGAAAATAGTTTTATATAAGGAGCCAAAGTTTACTTCAAAATTTTGGAAGGGATTGTTCAGGGGATTTGGTACAATTTTGAATTTTAGTACAACCTGTCATCCACAAATAGATGGGAAAATAGAGAGTCAATTATGTGAATGAATGCATGTTAAGAATGTAAAATTTTATACCCCAACCCAGTTTCAATCTCGTTGATTAGCTAATGTTTAATGCTCAAACCCAAATTTTTAATAGCCAATTAAACTCAACAGAAAATAATTTTTATAACTGAAACACAAGGATTCTAAACATCATTTATAATGAAGAAATAAAAATATCAACAACACATAAACTCATAAAATATTAACACATCGATTTTTGTTCTAACAACGACCTTGGAAAAACCCACAAGGGGAAAACCAGTGAGAGAGGGATTTTATTATTTATGGGATTCTAAAAAATTCGTTTACAACATATTCATCTTCAGAAAAATAACACAAACTTATATCAACCTTATTTCTCAACAAAGACCCCTTCAGAACTCTCCAGAGAATCTCCTTGATTTATGTCCCATAAATTCTTACACTGTACGATTGTCCTAACAATGAATGTTGTACGGACTATCCTCAAATTTCATGCCAAAATTCTACCAAGACTGTATGGAAAACCCATCAGTACAAATGCCTTGAAATATGTGCCAATACTCTTGAAAAATGTGCCCATAATTTATGACAGTACGACCCTCAATTTTCATGTAGGTCCGTACAGACTGTACAAATTTTTCTTACTCAAAAAATTGTTCCCAACACTCTCCTCAAAATCTGTGCCACTAAATGTTGTACGATAGCCTTGAAATGCATGTCAATACACTTAGAAAAGTCTGTTGTTCTCCTCTTCAATTTTTGTGCACATTTAATGTTGTATGACCTCTTCAAATCTGTACTGTACGGATAGTTTTTCCCTCTTGTTTTCTGCCTTGAAACCCATGACTGCTATCTGCCTTGAAACTCATGCCCTATCTCTGCATATACCATGTCTATCTCAAGATTGACCTCTCTCTTGCTCTTTATCTCTCAAAAATGAATGAACAACCCAACAATGGATGTGCCCTCCAACCCTAATCGACCTCATGAGGGAAGGTGAAAAGTCTCTTCATCCAACGATGGAGGTTAGATGAGATCAATGGTGGAAATTAAATTACTTTGTCCACCCAGTTTCCCTAAGTCTTAAAAAATCACCTTTTAATTTGCATCTCAAAAACTAAATGACTAGGTCCCACATTAGGCACTTTCTCACCCCTTAGGCATTTAGGTGATGAGAAACACTTGCCTAGGTACCTTTTAATTAAAATTTTAACACTCCCTCTTACCAAGGAAAGTGTTACTCACCACTCCAAGCTTGTCCCTGAAAAATACAAACTTGCCTCTTCCCAATGCTTTGGTGAGTATGTTTGTGATATGCTCCTCTGTAGATATGTACTGTAGCTCCACAACTCCTCTTTGAACATAGTCACAAATGAAGTGATAACGAATCTTGATATACTTAGAACAGTCATGAAACACTGGATTCTCTGATATTTTAATGCAACTTTGATTATCATAGTAAATCACAGTAGGCCTCAACTGCACACCGAAAAATCCCACTAGAAAATTGCAAAGACAAAGGGCCTCACAATTGGCCTGACTAGCTTCCATATAATAAGCCTTTGTAGAACTCAAAGCCACTGAATTTTGCTTTCAACTGAACCAAGACACAACTGCTGAGCCCAATCTGAAACAACACCCTGAAGTAATCTTCCTGTCACTAACACATCCTACCCAATATGAATCTGTATAGCCAACCATATGAACTCCATCTCCTCTCTCATAGTCCAGACCATAATCTACCGTACCACAAAGATACATGAGCACATGTTTTGTTGCCACCCATTGCACTCTCCTAGGATCCATCATGAACTGACTGAGAGTGTTGACATCAAAAAACATATATGGCTTGGTATTGACCAAATACATCAATGACCTGATCAACTAATGATACAGGGTGGAATCCACCAAATGTGACTCAGAAGCTTGGAGCTTCTTCCACTTGGTAATTGTTATCACTGGAATTTCATCCGCAAATGGTTATAGGAATCCATCATCTCCAAACACATATTAGTTCATTCATGGCCCAAAAAATGCATTTCCAAAGGGCACAAACTATACAACTAGTTATAAAATCAAAATGCACTCAGAATAAAAAGGGACAGAGAATGTGCATGAGTCAAAAATGTAGGAAAAGTGCATATGTGCCCAATGCACGACTGTGTATGCAAAAATCCACACACACCTAAGAATGACACATTTATGATTCTAGTTGGCCTCCCACTCACTTTTGGTTCATCTCCCAAGTCGATTTGACCCTCAAATCCGAACTGAATCTAAGTGGGGGGAGGGTCAAGGACCTAAGGGTGCCCTAAAGGCCCCCTTCTTCACACTAAAGACCGGTTGGATAATGCCTCAAATATTTTCTATAAAAAAGAGGCCATGGGTGCACTATATTTTCAAGAATATATTTGTATTGTTATTCTGCCTCTATTCTCCTGCAAGGAACTTCTTTCCTTCTTGGAGAATACTAGCATCATTTCATTGATCTATTCACCTCTCCTCTTGAGTGAATGAGCTTTGGATTTCTTCACCATTTCCTTTTAGTTTTCTATTTGTAAGAAGAGCTCTCACATAGGTGATTCAAGAGCCCTCCCTTGGAGGAAGAGGGGACCCACAAGTCTCCCTTTCTCTTTGGTGTTTTCCCACTAATACAATCTATCCATTGGTGGCATGAATATTGGTCAATTGTTTGGTTGATTTTGGTTCTAATTTCCTTATGCACTTTAGTTTAGTTTCTTTAGCTGTTATTAGATTAGTTGTTTGTTTATTTCATGTTATTGAGTCATTTGAATCATACACTAACTTCTGTCATGTTCAACTGACCCAACTGGACTTGCAAGTGTCCCTCTTTTGCTCATTCAAGTGACGAAAATGATACAACAGATTGGCGACCATACTGGGGAAATGTATCAATTTCCTCCCTATTTGGGTTGTTTGAGCATTTCGTTTTGATCTATTTACCTTGCAGGGATCATAATCAGCCCAAGCCTACCTGTAAAAATATAAATTCGGAGATGGGATAAGAGAATTTCATTCAAAATTTTCTTCCTGGCTGCATATTAGAATGTGAGCAGGGTTTTCAGCCCACATGCGCATCTTCTGAACATGCGCACCAACAACACTATGTTTATTAGCGCATTCTATGCACAGTGCACCAACAGGTTTTTGTTTGTTTGCACATTGCTGCCACATGCGCCTCTGTCTACTCTTTGACCCATGCATCTGTCCATAAATTCAACATTGTAAGGATTTGTTGTGATATTTTGAAGGTCCCTAGCATTCTAAATCTTGAGTCTATGCAATTTGTAATATGAACCACACTTATATTCCCTCTCCACATGAAGGGTTAGTCAAAACATAGTCACTTAGGGGGTTAAAATCCATATTTATCCTCTTTTTTCTTTCATTTTTCCACATGGATGACTTGCTTTGATTGTAAAAGTTAAACTGGAATCATTCATTATCACATATATAAACACTTGCATTGGGACCATAAATAAAACTTCAATCATTGAGTATGCTCTTCTCTCGCACCATAGAGTGATCTTGAGAATAAAAAAAATGTTTGAGAGAAGATTTAATCTCCCTTAAAGAAAAAATATTTAGGAGAGGAAAAATCCCCCTTAGGGATCCTCTTAGTTTCTTTTTCAAACATCTTAAATTTGTAAGGGCCCATACATGCCCACATGCTACAAAGATAGGATATTTTTGAAGCTACTTTCTTAGTTTACATCACTAGGGGAGTTTAAATATTATTGTAACGGGCCCATACATGCCCACATGCTTGCAATCTAGGATAGTATTTTGAAGCTTTCTTAGATTAAATCACATTAGGGAGTTTAAAGGATTGGTAAGGACCCATATGTCCACATGCTAGTTCTCTAGGGACTTTAAAATTCCACAAGGTTGTACCAATGACATCTAGTAAGATAGGTAATCAAGACTTGTAAGGACCACACGAAGTCCACATGCTGCAAGGTGACACCTAAATTATTAAAAATTTGGCACATTTTATCACTTGCAACACACAAAGTCACTACTCACTCACATAGTTTCATATCGAATTATGGAGGTTGAAGTAAGTTTCCTCCAAAGGGATTCCGAAACACCCCACCCTTTTCTTGAAGAAATTATCCACTCCCACTTAATTCAAACGAGATTGGTTCACACCCCCAATCTCTCAAACAACCACATCTAAAATATTTGTAAAAAACTCACTAAGTTTTCCTCCACAAGAGGTGCCAAAAGAATGCTTTTAGTCTAGGTAGGATCTCGGGGATAGGCATCCAAATAACTCCCCGTTATCCGGTTCTCACATCTTTAAACATTAAAAGTTGACAAATAGGGAACTTTAAAATCCTCCAAGTCAAGTGTTCCTACCACCATAAGGCAGGGAGATACCCATGAAGGGTCAAAGGCTGAGGTCCGGTTGTTCTGTGTGTCCCCCCTTGAGGCAACCAACTCTTGGACGGGATCCAACCCGTGACCCATTTCTGAGGCCAAAAATCTAAATGCCACACTTTGACCGAGGTACCTAGTGACCAAATTTTAGGACATCTACCTAGGTTGAAATTGTGGGCTGCAATTTCACCATGATCAGATCTTGTGTGGATATTGGGAAATATCGCCAGCTCTTTCTGGATATGCACCCTCTACCCCTCATTATAACTAATTGTTTCATCCTTCACTAGTTCCTCTTCTAGTGGCTTCAGAATCCACTGTTGAGTACTATTGGAAGGTCCAATGCTATGTGAGAGGAAGGATGTTATGTCTTTTTAGGACACAAGCATTTGTTTTCTTTATTCTCCCACGCGGACAAAATCCACCTACCCACATGTATGCTTCTTTATCAATTGATTTATGTATGATGCTCTTGTGATTACATGTGATTGTGAGAAATATTGTGAAGGTCCAAGTTATACAAAGTCTCTTGTTCATTTATTGCTCTCATCACCATTTTCACACATTCACTTTGTTAGTCAGACATCATAGGGGACCCACATAATCCCTATCATTCTAGACGCTTGCTAAATCTCCCTCCTATTCTAGGAGGAGTTTCTAGTCTTTCCAAGTCATTGGCTCAACCCTCTCACACCCCTATGAGTGCTACTATCTTGGGATCAAATTTGATTGGTTCCACTTTACTTGGGTCCAATTCCCAAGGCCAACCATTCACTAGCTCTCATTTACAAGGAAGCAGGGGGAAAAATTCTTCCCAAGTAGGAAGTGGAACCCCACCTAACCCCCATCATAGGTCAAGTACACAAACCACTCACACCATGGATGTAACTAATCCTCCACCACCACTCCAGATGCCATACTTGGCCTCCCTCAACATACTATATCTTAGCAAGCTCACAAATGATCCTATATTGCATAACCTCACATGGCCTGCAATTCCTACCAAACTACCTTCGAACATTCCCAAGTTTGAAGGAAAGGCGGGAGAATATCCATCCAACCAAATCATGACCTTCCACTTATTGTTCTCTTCAAACAACATCATGGATGACTCCGTCCGATTAAGGTTATTTCATTGCACACTCATAGGTCCATTAGGCAAGTGGTATGTAGATGAAAAATCAGGGTCCCATGTGAATTTTGAATATTTGGACAAATAATTTTTTACCTTCTTTCAACTACCAATCCTCCATGACAATGGTCTTGAATTGCTATCCAAGTTCAAACAAACCTCAACCACACATATCTCTGACCACATTCATGAATGGTGTCGGGGACATGGTTTATGCAAAGCAAAAACCACCAAGCAACAATGCCTTGTTTGGTTTATCATATCACTCATCCCTCTCCTTGAAAAAGATGTGGCCTCCACCTTCCCCCAGTCTGAAGTGGAATCCATCAGCAAGGCTCAACAATATGACCTAATTTATGCATAGTCAGGATACTTATATACAGTACTGCCTGACACCCCAAGAACTGTACCATTCAACCAGAAAAAACTTGGTATGTCTCACTCAGCGGATGAATTGATTGGTACCAAAACACACCACAATGCGTACATACAACCACCACCTATGTATGGTACACCTCAATATATACTGATATATGGGGGACCGCCTGGCTACCCTTCCCCCCCTTGTCAACAACCATACCCTGTTTTCCTCCCTCCACCCATGAGTGGACCTACATCGACACCCATGATGCGCCCGATAGTTCAACCAAGTTCTGGTACCCCCTCTACCTCATCTTACACCCTGAGCACTAGTGAAAGCGCTACACCTTCCTGTGTACCCTATGGATCATTGCCACAAAATAATCCATATTTCCCATTTTCTAGCCCTCCACAACCTATGGCTCCACCACAAGGACAACCACATGTTGGGGTTAACTTTTCTCAGCCCTCTCCCATTCAACAATTTCAAAATTTTGAACAACCAAATATGACAAATTCAGCCCATCAGTCGAATAATGCCAAAAATAAAGGAAAAAACTGAAACAATAATAATCCAGGACCAGGGGGAAACAACCCCCAACAAAACCAAACTACTAGGGGAAACCAGAACCAGGGGAACCAAAATCGCCAAGGGGGAAATAAAAATTAACGCCAAGGGTGGAACAACAACAATAACCTCTGGACAAAATTCCCTTGTGCTCTTTGTGGTGAGTATGGCCATTATACTCACCATTTCCCCCAAATTGTCGACTTTAAACAGAGGAAATAATCCGTGAACGAACCATGTCTGCCAACACAGCCTACCCCTTAGCAGGCCCCACAACAATATGTGCAACAACCACACCCATTTTTTTTCAAAACCCTATTCCACATCAAGGTGTGATGAATACCTAGCAGGAGATGCACCTTTCCCCACCACAGATGGGACAATACCAAAACTCTAGGACTTCATGGATCACAACATCGTCCTTCTACAAATGCGCAATCGTCAATATAGCGCACCCCCTAAATCTACTTGCACCACTTCAAAAATAGTTCCAGTTACAACCAAACCACCTTTGATGATTGCATGCCCTAACACTAAACCACCCCTTTATATTCCTCACATCCCATTACGACGAAATGTCAAAAACCCTTAGGCTATGGAGACAAACAATTATAGTCTAGTCGATGAATTGGCATAATATCTTACAGCCATGTCCATATTGGAGGTCCTCCAAACTTTTCCCATTCAATGGAAATCATTTCTTTCCGCATTGGGGGTAGTCGACCCTGCTGATACTAGACTCATCACATTTGATCTAGATAGTGGAGAACCTCGTCTCCCCGCTTTGCTAGATTTCTAGATACCAGTCAAAATTCAGAACATCACAGGTCATCGATGTATCATTGATAAAGGTGCATCAACATGCATCATGTCCAAAACTGTATGGCATAAACTTGGCTCCCCTGAGCTAATACCATCTACCATCACTTTGAGAGCCTATGATGGATGACCATCCTATTCTAAAGTTATCATTCAAAATTTCCCTGTTGAACTTGGGGTTAAACCATCCTTATTGACATTGAGGTTATCGACGCCCCACTCAATTACAATATCTTGTTTGGACATAGATACATGTATGATATGAAAGAAGTATCCTCTTCTGTGTTTCGAATGATGATGTTCCCCCACAATGGGAAAATAATCACCATCGATCAAGTTTCAAATTACAAGCCTAAGCCTTCCTCCAACATCGATAACATCCTACCTTTTGTCCACACTAATTCCAACGCCTACCCACTCGTCGAGATGGCCACCATAATTTTCAAATATCCATCATTTATGGGGACATACCATGGACCACCCCCACTCATACACCCCTCAACTCAAGTATGTGTCCTCTCTTCCAATGGAACTGAAACTGGAGATACCATTCCTCCCACCAAGGCTTCTTCACTCCCTGAAGTCCCTCTAGTCATAGAAATCCTACCTCATAAATCCCCTGAGAACTCTCCAACACCACTTGTTCCTAATTTCACTCTCCCCTAGGGTCACATCCAAGGATGATTTTAAGGATGGAAATTTATTTTAAAATGTAGAAACCTTGGCGAATATTATTAATCCCTCATATGCCAACTATAAATGTTTGGTAATATTTTTGTAAAAATATTCAAATTTCTAAGGATTCTATATAGTTTGTATAACATTTTGGCAATTGTTAAGGTAAAATAATTTTATCCTATAGAATTTGGGTGAATCATTTTTAGAATAGCGAATATTTTTTTGGGAAAAAGCATGGAAAATTAGCCCATGAGAGAAATTTAGCCCCTAAAATCATCCATGGTCACATCCCAGTTTGGGAGACATTCCCCCAATCCATTACCCAAATCCCCTTCTTCTACCCCCCACTGGGCGTACACACTTTCTAGGTAGCCGCAATGCTTATCCTTCCTAACATGGTGCTCTCTATTCTGGTTTGGTATCTACACCCACCTAAGATGGTCCCTCAGCCATCCTTCCCTCCCTAAACCAAGGGAACCCCAATGCAAATCCCCATCCTAACTCCAATGAACCCACACCCCCCCCACTAGCTAGCACAACCACTACAACTGGGGGCATATGGAAGAATAAAGAGCCCAACACTCCACTTCCCCCCCGGCCTCAACCACCTTGTACACTATGTGAGAAATAAGGACACCCCACCAATAGATGTCCCTCTCTCCCCGATATACGCAATTTAATCCAAATCCCTCGAGAAACCACATTGCTCATTGCTTCATCCAACACACCTAGTACTACTGCCACATCACCTATTACATGCAACAAAGGGCTGCGAACCAAATTCACATGTGCCATCTGTTCAGAGTATGGCCATTACACCCACCATTTCCCCATGCTACCTCAATTTCGACAGACACTAACGACAGTATGCTAGAGATTTCAGCAAGAACCCCCTCCATCCACGTCATCAAGTACCCATGTCATTGACATCCATTATGTCATGACCTCAGTCAAAAAATGGATGAGATGTCCTTTCTCTCTTTTTGAATCACTTGACCATTTCACGTACCAATGTCCTACGATCATTGAATACAGGCATTGTCAAATAGCCCTTATTCAAAATCCTACACCCACCCCACTTCCAGTAACACCAGTGATTACCCCTACTCTATCTCTAGATATTGTTCATATTATCTATTCCAAGCCTAAAGAACTTCCAACTCCTCCATGGTTCATGGACATCCTATATGAGGATTTTCCCCCAAATCCTCCCAATTCTCTGGTTCATTTCCCCACAGAAATCTTACGCCCGACAACAATTTTTAACCCATAATATATCGATATTTGGTTTATGTCGAGCGAACCATCGCAACCTCCTTGCGCCACCCCCTCTACATCTTCACCACCAGAAGACAATCAAACGATGATAGTCACCAATGTTACTCCCCTGGATCCCCTATATTCTTACCAGTTCCACTATGATGAAGACATCCTTGAGGAATTAAATACCCCCGATTTCCCATGGAATGCACTCCATCACAGAGCGATCTTTCTCTCACATGAAGCCTTTGATCCCCCTATACAAAAATCCATATACGCAATCGAAACCAAATATTTTGTTCCATCAGGGCATATAGACTGGTTCAACAACCCTATCCCTTCCCCCGATGTTTTTGAAGAAGGAAACATGGCCAACATTTCCCCCATTGTCAAAATCAATATTTCCATCAAACCTGGAATCGTAGAAGAAATCACCATTGGCACCGCATGCTCTCTTGAATAACTTACAACTTACAAATCTCTCTTCTAGGAATACCAGGACATTTTTGCCTGGTCATACATAGAGATGCCCTAACTTGATCCTTCTATCGTCGAACATCGTATTGACACATGGCCTGATATCACACCTGTACATCAAAATAAATGCCCACTACACCCATCCAAAGAAGCAACCATCAAAGCCAAAATTGACAAATTACGTGCTACAGGGTTCATATACCTCATCGCATATACGTCACGGGTCTCCAACCCCATCCTTGTTAACAAAAAATAGGTCACTCTTCATGTCTGCACTGACTTTCATGATCTCAATCCCACCTGTCCCACAAACAACTTCCCAATGACTTTCATCGACCAAATTATCGATGATTGTGCTAGCCACGAGGCCTTTTCCTTCATGGGCAGTTTCTATGGCTAGAATCAAATTTAGATTCATCCACCAGACTAGTACAAAACCGCATTCACTACTCCGTGGGGTACTTTTTCATATCGTTTCATGCCTTTTGGACCCAAGAATGTCGGTGTGACATTCCAATGGGTCATGACGTACGTTTTTCATGATCTGGCTCGTATCATCCTCACGTATTTGGATGACCTCACCGCTCGATCTAAGAAACACACTCAACATCTAGATGACTTATGAGTTGTCTTTCAATGGTGTCGTCAATACAATATATGCTTGAACCTCCTCAAGTGTGTATTCTGCATCACCACTAGATGCCTCCTTGGGTTCATCGTTTCCCAACATGAAATCATAGTAGACCCCCTCAAGGTCCAAGCCATCACAGAAATTCCACCACCTTAGAATTTATGCAAACTACAGAGCCTATAAGGAAAAGCTAACTTTTTATGCTTCTTTTTCCCCGATTACGCCACTCGCGCACACAATTTCCTTCACTTGTTGCATCACGATATCCCATTGCAATGGGATGAACATGCCCAAATAAATTTTTATGATCTAAAAGTGATGCTCCCTAATGCCCCTTTGATTAGTCCACCTGACTATGATTGTGAATACATCCTCTACTTATCGGCCTCAACTATCTTAGTAGTAGGAGTTCTCGTCCAGCTAGGGGATGATGGTCGCGAGCATGTAATTTACTTTATTAGTAAAAACCTTTCAGGGCCACCCCTGAAGTACAATCATGAAGATAAAATCATCCTTGCAGTTGTCCTCACAGTCCAAAAATTGCGCCATTATATCCTGCTTCGCACTATCAAAGTCGTGGTAGATTCCAACCCCATGCAATACTTTCTTAGTCGCTAGAAAATTAATGACAAATTTTCCTAATGGATTGTCATCCTTCAGGAGTACAACATAGATTTTTAAACTCCCAAAAGAAAGAAAGATCTCATCCTCACTGAACTCATCATGGAATTTACCTCAGATTTTTCTAGTTCACTCATCAAAACAGACTTCCCTGATGAACACCTCTTCTATATCCCCTCGGATGATCCTTGGTATGACGACCTCCTTGTCTACCTTCAGACACAAATGTTTGGAACCCATCTTTCCAGAGACAATCGTAGATGCATATGCCATCAAGCCCCTCGATATCTCCTTATCGGTGACATGTTATATCGACGAGGGGTTGACATCGTACTCCGTCGATGTTTAACCATCGACAAAGATGATAGAGCCTTGGATGATTTCCACAACAGCGCCTGTGGAAGCCACCTCACAGTGATGTCCACCACCCAGAAAATCATTCGAGTAGGTTACTTTTGGCCCACATTGTTTCACGATTGCATCCACATTGTGAAACGGTGCGACAAATGTGAGCTTTATGCACACAAAGAAAGAGCACCACCTTCTCTTCTACACCCAGTCGTCACTGTCGAACCCTTTTTCAAATGGGGCATTGAATTCATGACTTGCAACCCTCCATCCAACAATGGACACAAGTACATTTTTGTGCCAGTTGATTACTTCACCAAGTGGATCGAATCCATGCTTACCTTCAACAACACCTCTGACACCGAGACACATTTTTCTTTAACCATGTCATTAGCGGCTTCAGAGTACCACTAAAACTACTCTCCAATCATGGAAAACACTTTGAGAATGAGATCTTTGTCGAAGTTTCCTCAAATTTAGGCTTCTCCCATGAGTTCGCCTCCCCCTACTATCCTCAGTCCAATGGATAGTTAGAGGCAGTCAAAAAGGTCCTCAAAACCATGTTGCATCGTACTGTCAACAAGCATAAGACCAATTGGCATCATATGTTGTTTTCAGTGCTATGGGATTATCGCACAACAGTTAAAACTATCAATGGTTTTACACCATTCCATCTCGTCCATGGGGTCGAAGCCACTCTCCCAATTGAGTGTGAAATTCCCACTCTACGCACAACCATTGAGCTTTTACCTGACACTGCTCCAATGGAGAGGCACTTGTTGAACTTATAGTCATTGGATGAAGATTGTCGGTCTTCATTAAAGAACAATGAGGCAACCAAAAAATGGTTGAAGGCCACCTTTGACCACCATGTCAAACTTCACTCATTTAACGAAGGAGACCTCATCCTTTCCTATGATATCACTCATGATACCCTTGGCCATGACAAATTCAATTCATTATGGTATGGACCTTATATCTTCAAACACTGCCTCGCTAAAGGTTCCTACATCCTGGCCTCCCCCAAAGGCTCTACTCTCAAAGAACTTGTCAATGGGTTGTACTTAAAAACGTTTTACGGCTAAGTGTAGCCACTCTACACTAGTATTTTTCCTTTTGTACACATTTGTAGAGTTTTTAGTCGACTTTTCCCCCCATGCCTTATTTTTGATCTACCATTTGTGTTATTTACATATGTCTCTTCCATCGGCCTACCACATTGATTATGTTGACAGGGCTAGCCGATGGACATAGAATCTCACTTCAACTGCTTGGACCCTCTATTCCCCCTCACATGAACTACTCCACTCTAGCGACATATGTTTGGGATCAAAAACCAAAAACCAAGTAGAATACACAACCATCATTGGCCTCCTTTCCGAGGCCAGTCACCACCATATTCGTCACCTTAACATCCTACTAGATTCCCAACTTGTTGTCTTGCAACTCAACAATGTGTACCGTGTGTGCGATCCCCGCCTCTTCTGCAAATACCTACAAGTTAGACTATTATATCGACATTTTGATTCAATTAAATTTACACATATTCCACAACAATTTAATCAAACAATAGATAATATGGCTAACCTAGTGTTAGATTGGCAGTTATCACATCAAGACACCATTACACATAC
The DNA here is from genome assembly GCA_009831015.1 of Picea engelmannii. Taxonomy (NCBI): domain Eukaryota; kingdom Viridiplantae; phylum Streptophyta; class Pinopsida; order Pinales; family Pinaceae; genus Picea; species Picea engelmannii. The sequence goes on along the minus strand of ML777335.1, from coordinate 1,855,394 downwards.
ATAAATCATGAACAATCTATCACAACATATATATTAGACATCATAAAAATCATCACAAAAAATCATCGCATGTGAACACCACAAAGATCCCACAAATTTATATATCCATATATGTATATATATATCGATCAATGTGCCATCAATTTTTACAAAAAATAGTACAACATGTATGATCTGAAAATATGGGGTTGACTTGTTATTCTATGCAAGCACCCTCTACTCCATTAAAATAAACTTCAGGACCTTGCTCAATGTCTTAGTTGTGCAAGAGAAATTATGTGTCAAGTTTATGCATCTTTTAGGTGTTTATGTGTGAGGTTTTTAAAAGGTTAAATATGTTGTTTAAATAAATACAACAACAAATATAAGTTGCAGCAGGTAATAACCAACAAACACTCACAACAGAAACAAGATGATAAAGGAGTTCACCCCCAACTGGGCTACATCTCTTTGAGCCTCCATCAATGGACTAGACTCTCTGGGATTAGTTTGTCTAAATTATTTTACAAGTTGTTTCTCAACTCCAATGGATTTACTGACTGTACCATTGGGTTCATAATACATAAAAACCCAAAAAATGAGCAATCGGGCATGACCTCTTCTATTGGTGGCCTTGATCTTCCCTGAGCTTCCTTCTAGCAAAAACACCTGTAAACGTCCTCAAATGCCTCTGAAACTTGTCCCAATGTGTTCAGAGCATAACAATTAGTCAAAAATGACTATTCAGACACATAAAATAGACTTGGGCTCATTTGAGCATGACCTCCATCAATGGTGTCCCTAAGCTCCCTAGAGCTCCTTGAAACTTCAATGGTGAAAAAATTGAAATAGAAGTCTCCAAATGCCTTTGAAAACTATTCCAATGGATTCATAACATCCAAAAACCCCTAGATGGGATTTTTCGGCACCTCATTTGGCCAAACAATTAAAAAGTTAGGCCTCCTGCCATTTTCCTCCTTCAAGCTTGTTGTCTCTAGTTCGCCAATTCACACCTCCTATGTGAGTAAACTGGCTTCTGGGTGTTTCCCGTGCCTAAAACTAGCACATGCCTGCATGCCCACAAAACATGCCAAATTGTCACACCGTTAGCAAACTAAGCCCCCGAATCACGAAGGTGTTCGACACATGGGGGCCATGTGGCCACGTCCCAACGCTAATTTAGGGCCCGATTGCTACATTCGTTGAAGTCATGAAATGTGGCGGAGCACGTGGGTGTTGGACATTTAAAAAATTCCCATGAAAAGATGTGGAGTCATGTCATATGGATATGTGCATGTGAATGGGGGATGGACCCACCCTAGACCCCACGCGACTTACACCAAAGTTCAATTTTAAATATATATTAATACATATATACAATAAGAAACACCATGTGGTCCGTTGGTTGGGCGGCCTTTCCCAAGAATTTTCCCATATTCTTGGAGGTTTGGGGTTCGATCCCCATGGACTCCATAAAAGTTTTACCATAAATCAAAACATGGTGCCAATTAAATGATTTCCAATTGATCATCTTCCATGTCATCATTTGACACGTTAGCAATGCCACATGTGAGGTATGGCCCTGCCACGTCATCACCTGTATGGACTGTACAATCAACATTTTTTTGTCTCTTTGGCAAATTGAACAAAACGCGATATCTCACTCATCCGATGTCTGTTTGACCCCTTTTGAAGTGCATTCAGTTTGTGACAATGAGACCTACACTCCTGTTCCTTTTGAAGCGATTCTAAACACTTTCATTTTTGGGCTAAAATTTGACCCCTAGTCCATATTCTGATCACACCTTCCCACTAAAATATTTTGGACCCACAAAAGATAATGATTATCTACTTGAGCTTCAATAATCTTCTACTTCCAAGTTCTATCAATTGATTCTACTTGTCACCTGGGTACCTTGACATGCCTTGCACTACAACTAGCTATGTCCCTCAACCACTGTTCTCTGACTGCTGCTGACCCACTATTCTCATTGTGCTTGGAAATCTGTCAGCCTTCGCACTGAGAATAAAGTCCCTCTTGTGAACTCTTTTGCGTCAACACAACCTTCTGTACAATGGCTACAAATTTTTTTCCTGTGACATCTTGTCACAAACCAAGAAAACCATCAATCTTGAAAACAAATTTATACAAGACTGGAAATGATGCCAACAATTGTTTTTTTCTCTTCAAGCAAATGGTTGCATTTTGTACTTCATCAAAGAACATGGCGTTTTCCTGCATCTTGGTGTACTCAAAATCAAATTACAAGCCGGAAAACACCATCGACTAAACATAAGTCGAATAAACATGATCGACACAACATGGTCGTCAAGACAACATCAACACAAGTCGAGACCCATTTTAAACATATCGACATTCCCAATGACAAGTCGACATTCATGATACACAACCATGCTACATTCATGAGTCACTTAATGAAACTATCATCAAGTTCATTGTTTACGCATACAAAATCTCATGCATGTGCATAGCTCTTCAACTCTCCTTCAAGTACAAACATAAGTACATAAACCCAAAACCATGTGGGTACATAAGAGATGAAAATGAAAAATCTATAAATGGATGCAACAAGTGAGTATCATATCCCTCTTTTACATCCTCCTGGTGAAGTTGTGCAACAACACGAATGCCTTCAAATGAATTGCATTCACATGCAAACTTGCATCATACAAGTTGTGATAAATCACTGCAACTTTTCATACTTTCAACATAAATGCATACATAAGGATGAAATATACATCTACAAACAAAGAAATGCAAGCCTTACTTGTTCAAGAAATCTAACTATTTCTTACCAAGCCAATTCAATGGCGAATTTTTCTGCTGAACATCATCTTCTTGTGAATCATCTTGACTCACATCGATGATGGAATCTCCTCTTCCACTCTTGCCAGTCTCTTTATCCATCTGCTTCTCATGATGTGGATGAGTGGTTGGATGCAATGTCCAACATTGGTCAATGAGATGACCTCTCTTCTGGAAATGAGTGCAAATGTTTTGCATCCTCTTTTCAAGTTGCCTTTGCTTGGAAAGTTTTCTGAATGTGGTCAATCTTTTGCAACATCTTGAAACATGATGGTTCTCTAAACCACAATATGTACATGGACTTTTTCTTCTATTTTTACATGCAAATTTGAACATTCACCTTTATCACCTTCTTGAGGAGGTGAATTTGAAGAGTTACTATATCTCTTTTGAAGACCAACAAAAATGTTCTTGTCCTCATGGATGTCACAACTCTCTTGTTTCACACATTTTCATTCATCTTGAACACATACTTTGCATGCTTGAGGGATTGAACTTGCAACAAAAGTTCTTGAACATTCACCTTTATCACCTTCTTGAGGAGGTGAATTTGAAGAGTTACCAACTCTCCTTTGAAGAACAACAAAAATGTTCTTGTCCTCATGGCTATCATGACTAACATGTTTCATACATTTTCATTCATCTTGAACAAAAACTTTGCATCCTTGAGGGATTGAACTTGCAACAAAAGTTGTTCTTGGAATTGTTTCCCTTGTCTCCTCAACTTTGGAATTTGCTCCATCTTTCTGTTCATATCCAAGACCCCTATACTTGTGCCTCTCCTCAACAACAATAGGCTCAACAATGCCTTGTGCATGCTTTCCTAACCCTCTACCTTCATAGCGCATTTTTAACAATAACTTGGACCCTATTCCTCTAGTGTGATTTTCAAAAACACCAAAGCATTCATCTTGAGAGGAATTTGAAGAAAAACCAACATTACATACCTCATGATCATGCATGTACTTAGTAAGGGTTTCCTTTGCCTCATGGAGTTGAGTCTCCATCTCATGCAACTTTTCAAGAAGCTGGTGCTTCTCTTCCTTCATGGCCATCAACTACTCTTGAAGGACAATGCTCTCCTTTCTATCTTCCCAAATCTCTTGCACCACATCCCTCATGGTTAGAAATTCCTCCAACATCTCTTTGTCAAAGAACTTGGATAATGAAGATGTATGATAACTCTTACTCTTTGAAGCTTCCTCCATCTTTGCATGATATCAAACTTCAACACAAAACTTCCACAATAATACCAACAACTAAATCTCTAGCTATCAATGGCAATCACATGAGAAAAACTATGCTCTGATACCACTTGATATGAAAATAGGGGGCTGACTTGTTATGCTATGCAAGCACCCTCTACTCCATTAAAATAAACTTCAGGACCTTGCTCAATGTCTTAGTTGTGCAAGATAAATTATGTGTCAAGTTTATGCATCTTTAAGGTGTTTATGTGTGAGGTTTTTAAAAGGTTAGATATGTTGTTTAAATAAATACAACAGAAAATATAAGCTGTAGCAAGTAATAACCGACAAACACTCACAACAGAAACAAGATGATAAAGGAGTTCACCCCCAATTGGGCTACATCTCCTTGAGCCTCCATCAATGGACTAGGCTCTCTAGGATTAGTTTGTCTAAATTATTTTACAAGATTCTTCTCAACTCCAATGTATTTAATGAATGTACCATTGGGTTCAGAATACATAAAAACCCCAAAAATGACTATTAGATCTCTGGAAACGGACCATGGCTCATCCGAGCATGACCTCTTCTACTGGTGGCCTTGAGCTTCCTTGTGGAAAAAACACTTGTAAAAATCCTTAAATGCCTTTGAAACCTATCCCAATGTGTTCATAGCATAACAATTAGTCAAAAATGACTATTCAGTCACATAAAATAGACTTGGGCTCATCTGAGTATGACCTCCATCAATGGTGGCCCTAAGCTCCCTAGAGCTCCCTGAAACTTCAATGGTGAAAAAAACTACAATAGAAGTATCCAAATTCCTTTGAAAACTGTGCCAATGGATTCAAAACATCCAAAAACCTCTAGCTGGGCTTTTTCGACACCTCATTTGGCCAAACAATGAAGAAGTTAGGCCTCCTTCCATTTTCCTCCTTCAAGCTTGTTGTCTCTGGTTCGCCAATTCACACCTCCTGTGTGAGTAATCTGGATTTTGGGCATTTCCCATGCCTAAAAACAACACACTTGTGCATGCCTGCAAAATGCACCAAATTGTTGCACCATTAGCGAACTAAGCCCTTGAATCATGGAGGTGTTGGGTGCATGGGGGCCATGTGGCCACGTCCCAGCGCTAATTTAGGACCCGATTGCTAGATTCGCTGAGGTCATGACATGTGGTGGAGCACGTGGGTGTTGGCCATTTAAAAAATTTACACACAAAGATAAGGAATTAGGTCATATGGATAGGTGCATGTGCACGGGGTTTGGCCCCAGCCCGGACCCCACGCGACTTACACCAAAGTTCAATTTTAAATAAATATTAATACATATATATAATAAGAAACACCGGTTGGGTGACCTTTTCCAAGAATTTTCCCATATGCTTGGAGGTCCAGGGTTTGATCCCCATGGACTCCATAAAACCTTTACCATAAATCAAAACATGGTGCCACGTGGCAGCCCATGTCTGGGCCACGTGGCACCACCTGATTGGCCTATAAAATGCCACGTGTCCCACAATGATTTGCCCTTGTGTCTTGCCAATTAAATTCTTGCCAAATCAGAACTTTCCACATGATCACTTCCATGTGTGAGGTATGGCCCTACCACATCATCACCTGTATGGACTGTACAATCAACATTTTTTGTTTGTTTGGAAAATTGAACATAACGTGATTTCTCACTCATCCGATGTCTGTTTGACCCCATTCAAAGTGCATTGGGTTCATGACGACAAGGCCTACGCTCCTATTTGTTTTGAAGCGGTTCTAAACACTTTCATTTTTGGGCTAAAATTTGACCCCTGGTCCAGATTCTGATCAATGTACATTTCCCATAGGAAGGTAAAATCTCGAAACCCTATAGGCACAAAATAGGTGTCACCTCACCCTATACAAAATGGGCTTGTAGGCCTATATAAATACAAAAAATATACATCACATAGCACTCATGGTGCCTCTAGAGAAACACCACCAGGTCCTCTCTCAGGAGGAGGAGCCCCACCAATTGGGGGTTCTCCAGGTCCTGGGGGAAGCCTCCTAATCATAGATTCTCCCATTATAGTTTCCTTGCGGATCACGTTCCACAGTTCTGTCGAAAGGCCCACACACTGCTCCAAGACTCCCTTGTCCTGGATTTGTTTCCACATGCCCTCAGGCACTCCTTGTAGCACAACCTCCAATCGGCGACGAAAGTCCTCTAACACTCCGTTGGCCTTTTCTGGAGGAGAATGTGAAGGTCCTGCACCAGGGTCATCATATATGTGTCTCCTACCAGCTCTCTCATCATCGGCTGGCCTCGCACTGGCCTCATCCCTTCGACATCTCTCTCCTGCCCTCAGCTCTCCCCGCAATGGTCTTATGGGTCTCTGATGAGCCAATGCTATGACCAACTCTACCTCCCATCTGCGCGGACCCACATCTACACACACAAAAAACAAATTATAGCATCAACATCCATCCATACATAAAACATATGCTATACTATCAAAAACACAAAGCACCAAATAAATCAACATACCTCTGTGGTCCCAAACCTCTCTAGGAGTTAAGACCATATCTGGATCCTGTTGATAGTCCATCCCTCAATACGGTTACTGTAGGATGATATGTGGCATGTGACACCACACACGTGCCAACTTGGTTGTAAAATAATGGCCACCGTCCCCACCCCGATGTCGTACCAAGATTGATGCCCACTAGGCTCCCATGCACCAGGCGCATCCAACAAAAATCTCGAGCGCAACATAGGAACCCTCTCCAAGAACCAAGTCACGAAGATCAACCCAAAGGAAAAATCCCCCAAGTCAGCAGCTCAACACTGGTTGAGCTGCCCCATCATCTTGGTGTGTAGCATCAAGCCCCAAGCAAAATACTCTCCACCCAATTCCCTATGCATGATCCTTAGCTGACCACCACTGATCCACTGAGTAGATAAGGATCCATAGATCCTCACGATCATTGTTGCAATGAAAATCTACACAAGGGGGTCCATCGTCCCAATCCACACCACTGAGCCTGACATAAAGTCCTCCCTGGAACAATACGTCTGTGCCAGGTTGGCCAACTGTGCATCCCCTAGCAATAGGGGATCAATAGGTAAGGTGCTTCACCGAAAAGGGATATCGATCAAGAAATACACATCCTCCATCGCAGAGAATGTAAGTTTCTCCCATTGTGCAATGAAGCACTCCATATCAGTGCTCCCCATAGATATCACAAACTGCAACAGGTACTCTTGTGCCCACAACAGTGAGCAGTTGAAGCACTTTAGCAACCCATAGGATGCCAAAGGTCCCTGCACACTTGACTCCTCATCCCTCACCACCTCCCTCAGGTGCACCCAGTCCCTCTCCCTCAATTGGAATGGAATCCTAAACTGATCACATGCATCCACATAAACAATACTTGGTTATACATGACAATCCATAAAAACGACAAATATAAAAAAAGATAAGTTTTTACACCCCCCAAACTCTGCCTCATGTTCACAGATGTCACCCCCACAGGTGCGCACATATGCGCACTTTTTCTTCACATAGTTTCCCATCAATGCACAAATGTCGAAGAAACAGATGTGCATCAATGCACACCTGTCACACACACAAGCGCACATGTTTGCTCCACAGTTGCGCACACATGTGCAACTGTCAGAGAAAAGTTTGTGCACAAGTGCGCAATGTACTTCGAACAGACGTGCATAAAATGCAAGGTTTTTTGCCTCATGTAGGATCCCCCATGTGAAACTGTATTTATTATAGCTGCACACCCAAGCATGAGAATCCTTTGATCGCCTGCACACTGAGGGTCCCACCCTCACAAAATCTCCCAGTACAGCCATTTGTACGACCCTACCCAAAAAATAAATCCTAACTACTATGCAGGAGGATGAGACCACTAACCCGGCTCTCACAAATCTTAGATTGGCTGGCTTGAACTCCATGAATCTCAAAATATCCTCTAAAAACCTATCGTCAACTCACTATGGAAGTAGGTACAAATGAGGTGGCATTATGGCCCCTATAGCTATATATAGTCCCTTTTTCCAAACTTCCATGATCAATTATAGGATCTCAGAGCATCGATTTTTCGATCTGTCTTCAGCCACAAGATCAGGATCCCACCAACTACACAGTCATATTCCTCAGGTCACCATCCAACCTCGACCCCTGGGGAGAATTTTTCACATCACGATCAGGTACGCATGCTCATGTTCAAAGTTATCAAATAAATTTTATATGTTTTTTTTCTTTAGGTATTGTTCACGTCGAGTATTTGGTTTTTATGTGTGCAGGTACTCAGTCACCAAAAATAAATGCATCCCCTTCAGGTAAAATCTCGACACTGGCATGTATTCATTCCCCTTGAATACCAATTGCATTTCCTAATCACACCCTCCGACATTTTTCTGTAGGATCCTCACATCCAGCTTTGGAGTACTATCAGCTCCGCTGCATTTCAAGTATTGTCACCCCGTAGCATTCTCTCCCACATGAGTTGTCCCATTCGTAGTCCCCTTTGGCACTTTTACACTCATGCCACTTTGACCCCCTAGGGATGGGAATCCTGATAGTCATATGCATGATCGAGAATCAACCACATACTCCTTCTCCTCATTTTTCTAGATTTCCCAATGGACTCCTAGGATATCTCCTCATGGTTCTCCTTTGACTGCACCTCTACAGTATCATTAACCCTCCATTTCATCCACAATCAGTTTTCCCATTTATATATTTCCCTCCATTCATTTACCTCATACATAAACCTACCTATGGGGCCCCCACCCTCCACCCATTCTCCCTACAACTTGCTCCCTCACAGGCCAGGCCATCTTACACTGGGGCACCCATTTCTATATCTGCACACTTATCCCAAATTATAATTTATTCATTTGGCAATTGTACAAAACCTTTTTGTTTCCAACATTTACATAGGTTTTTGTTGTCGGATTTAGTGACCTTCCTTTCTTGGCAAAGAAACCCCTATTGCTCTTGGTTGGGTCATTCCTTTACATTTTCCTCTTGTTGACATCATCCATAAACCCCAAGTACCCCATAGTATAGGTACCACTGATCTCTGAGTTTGTCCACTTTGTCACGGCTCTGGCACAATTTAAACCCACATCTAGTCATCCCCCTGACGCTAGATCCAGTTTCATGGTTTTTTCCACTCATATGTCACACATATCCCCAACCAAGGGCATTCTAGAGTCTCACTATATCTTGACTTCATCCATGTCCCTCTTCAGTTCCTTATATCATCCCGTAGATTTCTAGAAGCCTTTTTCTTCTCGTAGTCGCGTCTCCCTTTCTGCCGACATCAACACAGTTTTCAGAAGGGCGACAGTATCTTGACTCTCATTACCTTTACAATGAGGCATCTCAGATGGCACAGGGAGAACCATCATTGCTCTTTGTTGTCATTGACCCCCATAACATTCAAATTCAACACCATCTCATGTTACGGTGGGTCTTACTTTGCGACTATTGCAGTTGTTTTATACTTGCAGAAGACCTCTGAAATTTTCTGGGCTATCACTATCTACGAGTCATTAACACTTATTAAAAGTGACAGTGCCTCTTTTTAGAGTATGTTCACCATCCGAATGGTAATCTTCCATTATCAAACCACCTAGGAGGGTGTTGCAGTTATCTACATCAGCATACAACTTCAATTATTGTCTTACACATTTGAGTTACATGACACGAGTATGGGGCATGCTCGCCTCGTTTGTATAACAATTTTTATTTTTCCACACCTCGAGAAAGGTTTGGGTCCCACAGGTTCCCCTCTTCCTCCAATCTGTCTCCCTTGCAATTCCTCTCAACACTCTTTATTACAGTGGTACTCTCAGTAGAAGAAACATTGATGTATTTTGGCTATATGTATGCTCCTAACCTCACACATCAGGGGGCATCTGTTATCACAAAAAATTCATCCACAAATGGTTACAGGAATCCATCATATCCAAACACCTATTAGTTCATTCATGGACCAAAAAATGCATTTCCAAAGGACACAAACTATACAACTAGTTATAAAATCAACATGCACTCATAATAAAAAGGGAGCATGCGCACGTGCGCCAGTAAAAAACACAGGAAAAGCACATATGTGGCCGATGCATGATTGTGTATGAAAAAAACCATGCAAAACTAAGAATGACATATTTATGATTTTGGTTGGCCTCCCACCCACTTCCGGTTTAGCTCCCAATTCGATTCAACCCTCAAATTCGAACTAAATCTGAGTGGGGCGGTGGTCAAATACCTAAGGGTTCCCTAAAGGCCCCCTTGTTCACACTAAAGACCGATTGGATAATGCCTCAAATATTTTCTATAAAAAGAGGCCATGGGTGCACTATATTTTCAAGAATCTATTTGTATTGTTATGCTGCCTATATTCTCCTACAAGGAACCTCTTTCCTTCTTAGAGCATACTAGCATCATTTCATTGATCTATTCACCTCACCTCTTGAGTGAATGAGCTTTGGATTTATTCACCATTTCCTTTTAGTTTTCTATTTGTAAGAAGATCTATCACATAGGGGATTAAAGAGCCCTCCCTTGGAGGAAGAGGGGACCCGTAAGTCTCCCTTTCTCTTTGGTGTTTGCCCACTAATACAATCTATCCATTTGTGGCATGAATATTGGTCAATTGTTTGGTTTATTTTGGTTCTAATTTCCTTATGCACTTTAGTTTAGTTTATTTAGTTTTTATTAGCTTATTTGTTTGTTTATTTCATGTTATTGAGTCATTTGAATCACACACTAACTTTTTTCCTGTTCAGCTGACCCAACTAGACTTGCAAGTGTCCCTCTTTTTCTCATTCAAGTGACGAAAAGGATACAATAGTAATCATATGAGTGGTCATGGGCCTACTTTACCGCATATTAAATCTCCTCAGAATGTCACACACATACTTCCCCTATCCCAGGAAGATGTGTCCAGGATCCTTCCAAACCTCCAATCCAAAAAAGTAGTGCATCAGTCCGATATCAGTCATCTTGAACTCTGAAGAAAGGCTCTGCTTGCAACTGTTGATAAGTCTCTCTTCCCTGTAATGAATAGATCATCCACATATATAAAGAGAATGAGAGGATCCTCTCCAACCATAATGAAGTATAGGTTGGGATCTGCCTCACTCTTCTCAAAGCCCAACTTCTGAAAATAGGCATCTATCCTCGAATACCAAGCTCTGGGAGCTTGTTTCCACCCATACAATGCCTTCTTCAATCTACACACATGAGACTCTCTCCCATGCACCTCAAATCCCAATGGCTGCTCAATATACACCTCCTCCTATATAATACCATTCAGAAATGCGGTCTTCACATCCATTTGGTGGATCTTCCAACGCATCACTGCTGCAATGGAAATCACTACCTTGATCGAATTATATCTAGCAACTTGGGAAAACCCCCGACCCACAAAGCGATCTTTTTACTTCTCAATGATGCCATTTGCAGCATGCTTGATTTTATAGATCCATCTAGAAGTCACCAATGACTTCCCCTCAAGTCTAGGAACAACATCCTAGACATTGTTCTTCATGATGTAATTGTACTCTTCCATCATGGTAACTCTCCAAACCTGTCTACCAGTATCCTCCACAAATTTGGAAGGCTCATACTCCCGAATACTTCTCACCATAGTGATGTAGCTGCAAAACCTATCAGGAGGTTTACTCTCCCTCAATGCCTGTCCGGGATTCCCCACTGAATCTTATGCCTCCCTCAAAGTATCCTGAAGGCACTTGGGATTCCTACTCTCTGAAGTAGTTTCCCATGGAGGGGACTCTCCCTGCTCAACCCCATCTCTTGAAGACAATGATCCTGAAGTAGACTATGGAGTACTTGATCTTGAAATTTGTGGACCAGTAGCCTGTGAACCTGAACCCTGTGGCCCTGTCACCTGTGAACCTGTTGTCACTGAAACTGGTGGCCCCTAACTCTGTGTCACTATAGTCTGTTGCAGACTCACCTGAATCTGAGGTGAAGACTACTTAACCCTATCTATCCCCCTAGACTTCCTAAAGGCTCCATCCTCCTCAAATCTGACATCCCTCCTTAGGATAGTCTTCCTCAAGGAAGGAAGGTATATACGGAAAGCCTTTGAAGTCTCACTATACCCAAAAAATATCCCTCTCTCTACCATGGGCTCTAGATTTATCCTCTTCTCATAAGGGACATATGAATAAGTGATACACCCAAAAATCTGAAAGTGCCCCACCTCAAGCTTATTCCCAGAAAAATCCTCCTTAGGATTCATGCTCCCCACAGCCTTGTGAGGACTCTTGTTATGTAGATAAACTGTAGTGTATCATGGCTCAACCGACAGAAATAGTGGCAACCCTTGATCATGTAGCATGTCTCTTGCAACCCCAAAAATGGACCTATTGTCCCTCTCTACAACCCCATTCCGCTGGGGGTTGTAAGGAACAATCAACTCTCTTCTGATGCCCTCTCTTGCATAGAATTCCATGAATTCCTTGGAGGTATAATCACCCCCAATGTCTATCCTCAGAACTCTGATTTTTTTCCTTGTCTGGTTCTCCACAAGAGCTTTGAACTCTTGGAACCAACTGAAGACCCATCCTTTGGTCTTCATGAATAAAATCCAATACTTCCGTGAGAAGTCATCAATGAATATAACATAGTATAGAAAACTAGTCAACGAGCATAAGACATCGAGCCACACACATATGAATGAATAAGATCTAGAATCCTTGTTGCTCTACTGTCACTGCTAGGAAAATAAGTCTTGGTGTACTTTCCCAAAGTACACCCTTGCACAACTCATGGTTCTCTGAATTGAAATCTGGAACTCCACTCACCATCTCCCTCAGTGCCCTCAAAGCCCAATGGTGAAAATGTGCCATCCTCCTGTGCCATAACTCACATAGCTCACTGTTATTGGTAGTATGAATCAATTCTCTCACTGGGTGGAACATAAGCTTGTACAACTTCTAATGTCTAGTCCCAATCACTTTGGCTGAAGTAATACTAGACCCCTGATCTGAAAATGAAAATATTTGTATTGATGTTCAAAGTATTCATTTCCATACAAAATAAATGTGCAAAGTGTTCTTTTATCATGGTTTATAACCTTTTTGTGTGAGGGAGTATTGTTTTGATTTCTGTTTAAATGTCTTAAATCTGTCTAACACAGCAAAATAAATTCACCATAAATACACAACACATGATGAGGCAGTTCACCCCTCCTGGGCTACATCTGCCGGGTCCAAGGCTCCCAATGGGCATGTCCTTGATCTATTCATGATCAAAATGGTATTACAATGAAAAGAAGGCCAAAAAACAGGCCAAGCCAGCTATGAAAACAAATTCAGAATACAGACATAAGCTTAAAATTACTTTGTTATCACCTAAAACAGTGAAGGTTGATCCAATGTAGCTCCTTTTCCCTCAAGGACCTGATGGCTCCTCAAGCTATTATGACTTGAAAATGGCTGAATGACACCTCTGTTGGATCTACAACCTATCCCATTTGCTCCAGAAGGATGAGACTACCCAAAATCGACCAAAAATTCATGCCAAATGGTTTCCTGTAGCAAAAGTTATTCCCCCAAAACCAATTCTGTCCTCTTTTCCCCAAAAAACTCCACCAAATCTAGAGTAGCAGGAATAAACATTGCTAAAAATGGAAAATGCGCCAAACAAAGTGGACTCCGCCCAAAACTCACCGACCATTAGCATGCAAGTTTAATGTTAGGGTCGTGGTCACATCGACTCCGCATAGACCATCGAGTTTTATGGTTGTATAACCACGTTGCAAACCCGTGACAGTTACCCCCACGTGCATATGTGAACGATGTCAACCGCAATCGTTGGGGCTATGGCCTTGGTTCTGGCTCGAGGTCCTATGTAAATGGGGGCTGGTCCTTAGGGGTTGGTCCCCTTTTTTACCACCCATCCGAACTTGTTTCAAGTTTTTAAAACAAATGTGCCATTTCCCCTGTAAGCACCACCACTAGCCCGGGCGGTTAGGTCTCGGGGCTGTCCTCCCAACGACCCATGGTCGAATCCTACCAACTCAAAATTTGTTACGTGCTCCAATATTGTTTTTTTAAATTTGATGCCACGTGGTGGCCTTCGGGCCCACCACATTAAAAAAAAAAAAACATATGTATTTATATATATTTTTTGTTTTATTATTTCATTATATATATATATATATATATATAATGAAATAAGGGATATTCAAACTTGAATATCGTTCACATGCAGAGTCGTTTTTGCGTGTCATTCATGGCAACAGGATCATAACGATGAGACCTATCCAGTCGTTCTGACTTCAACCACTTCTGAGCAATTTCAATTTTGAGCATTTTCTTCACTTAGGACATGATCTCCTGATCACACCACCCGATTGGGAAGCTTTTGGACCCCAAAAGCCTTCAATTACCTGTTAAGAAGATGAGGGTACAGGTCCCTCACATTTTCCAATTCAATCCACTTTGCCTTACTCGGTTTGTTCCCTTTAAGACCAACCCAAACGTAATCAACATTTCCCCTCCTTGAAGTGCATGCCCTTCTGTCAAGGATAGCATCCTCTTTCAACTCATCCAAAAATTCTGGCGAGAAATCTTCTATGGAAGGCAACTGAATGTCACTTTCATAATAAAAAATTAAAGGAGGCTCATACAAACGTAAATTTTCCACATTCATAAGGGAATACATTTGTATGTATGAAGGCAAATCTAATTGAAAAGCATTATTTCTAACTTGTTTAAGGATCTTGAATGGACCATAATGAATAGGCTTCAACTTTTTACCTTCTCCTTGCATTCTTTTCTTACTAATATGCAGCCATACCTCGTCCCCTTCTTGAAACTTATGATCAATTCTATGCTTATCATGCCTCTCCTTGTATTTGCCTTGACTTTTTACAAGTTGTTCTTGCACTTGTTGATGTATGAGCTGAATTATTTCAATGAACATGTGAGCTTTGTCAATGTCACTATGACCATCAATGGCCACATCCTTCTCAAGAATAAAATCTAAAGGTGATTTAGGCAAATACCCAAAACAAGCTTCAAAAGGTGAAGTATTTATAGAAGAGTACTTGGCCCAGTTGTAAGCATGCTGAATGTAATGCAAATGCTCATCCCAAAGCTTGGGATGCTTGCTGCAATAACCTCTCAAAACATGTACAATGGTTTAGTTCACTACTTCTGTTTGGCCATCTGTTTGCAGATGGAAAGTAGTACTCTTTTTCAGCTTGGTGTCCATCATCTTCCATAAATCGGACCAAAAATTCCCCACAAATCTGGAATCCCTGTCACTAACAATATAAGTAGGCAAGCCATGATGAACCCATACATGTTGAAAATATAAATCAGCAGTTTCTTCAACAGTTATAGTTTTCTTACATGGCATAAGAATACACATCTTTCTGAAACGATCAACTACTACATAAAGATAATCATGTTTCTTTCTAGATAATGGTATCCCTCCAACAAAATCCATAGAAACACTTTCCCATGGTATAGAAGGTACTGGAAATGGCGTATATAAACCAAGCTTCCTATTACTAGGCTTGCTTGTAGCACATAATGAACAACCTCTAATGAAACGTGAAACACTAGCTACCATGCGAGGCCAATAACAATACCTCTATAAATGTGCCACCGTTTTTCTTACCCTGAAATGTCCAGCTATGAGAGAACAATGATCTTCTCTCATGATGCTTAGTCTCTCCCCCTGTGGTATACATAACTTGCCCAAATGAAACAGAAAATTATTATGCAAATGATAATCATTCTTTTACCTTTCTTGTACCTTATTACCAAGTGAAATTGTTGTAGGAAGCCCATCCATCTGAAATGACGTGACTTCTGCAATTTACTTTGTGATTGCAAGTATTGTAAAGGCTAATGATCGGTATGAACAATGGTTTCTTTTCCCATCAATTAGTGTTTCCATTTTTTGACACTTTGAACCAATGCATACAACTCTTTATCATATGTAGGATAATTCACAACAACACCATTAAATGTCTCAGAATGAAATGCAACAGGCTTACCTTGTTGTAAGAGAACTGTACCCATGGTGTAATCACTAGCATCTGTCTGAATCTCAAATGACTGTCTCAAGTCCGATAATGCAAGAAATGGAGCTGAACTTAGCTTTTCTTTTAATGACTCAAAAATCTTTCTGTTGCTTGCTTCCCCATTGGAAAGCACGCTTCACACTAGTCACTGCATGCATAGGCGTTGCTATGGTAGAGAAGTTGGAAATAAACTTCCTCCAATACTGAGTTGCACCCAAAAAGCTTCTTACCTTTGTAATGGATTTGGGAGTAGGACAATTCACAATGGATTCTACTTTGGAAGGATCAATTCTCAAAGAATCTCCTCCTACTATGTGTCCCAAATAAACCAAAGAAGTTTTCCCAAATTCACATTTTGACATTTTAAGAAATAACTGATTTTTCTTCAAAATATCAAGTACTTTCTTAACATGCATGACATGCTCTTCTCTAGTCTTGCTGAAAATTAAAATGTCATCTAAGTAGACAATAATGAAATCATCAAGAAAAGGACGTAAGACATCATCCATTACCCGCATGAAAGTTGTAGGTGCATTGCATAAACCAAACGGCATAACAAGCCACTCAAAGAGTCCTTGTTTGGTTTTAAATGTTGTCTTCCAAATGTCACTTTCTGCAATTCTAACTTGGTGATAACCACTACGTAATTCTAACTTAGTGAAATATTTAGCATCTTTTAATTGATCCAACAAATCATCTATTCTTGGAAGTGGGTATCGATTCTTTACCGTTATTTTGTTCAAATCCCTGATGTCCACACACATGAGCCAAGTTCCATCTTTTTTTGGAATCAACACTATTGGTGACCCACTTGGTGAAGCACTTGGTCTTATGAATACTTTGTCCAACAAGTCTTTAACTTGCCTCTTTATTTCATCATTCTCCATGATAGGCAAGTGGTACATGCCAATGTTAGGAAGAGGACAATCTTGATGTAGATGGATTTCATGCTAAATCTCCCTCTTAGGAGGTAAACCTGTCGGTTCCTAAAACATATCATGATGTGCATCAACTATATCATATAAATCTGATTTAATCTTGGAATCAAAATTTTCAAAGGCCTCATGATTCACATCAACCTTGGGCTTAATCATAAGAAGTACAAAACTCTTACTAGAGTTTACTAGCCTTTTTACCTGTCCTGCATTTACCATTGCTATATTTTCCTTCTTGCGATGTGCTCTGACAATGAACTCCTTGTCATCTTTAAAGAGATGATATTTAATGAAATATCACTTTTCTGTCAAATAAGTAAGGACGTCCCAAAAAAATTCTTGAAATATCAAGCGGCACCACATCAAGTTCAACTGTGTCAATAAAGTGTGCAGTTATGGCGAATCACAATATGCATTTTATTGAGACATGTGAATTTGCATCCTTGCATATCCACCCAAGTGGATAAGTTTTTGGATGTGGAATGGTCACCAATTTAAGTTGTTTGACCAAGTCTTCTGATATGAGATTTTCTTGTGACCCACTGTCGAATAGTGTGTCAATTTTAGTATGTTTTGAAACTACCCTCACATGGAATAATTCAATTCTTTCTTCCTCATTAGGAGCTTGTACATGATAGTTTTAAGTACTAGTGCTTGGCTTAGTTTCATCCTTTCCCTTCATACTTTTCAAACCCATGGCTGCAATTTTGGTTTCATCCCCTGAATCGTCACCTAAATCTTGAGGTGTAGTTGTAGTAGCTGTAGTTTTCTTCTTTCCCTTGTTTTTGTTAAACTGATTTCTTTTTTCAGGATGTAATTTCCAACAGTTTTTTTCTTCATGGCCCTCTTTTGAACAATGTTTACAAATGATTTTTTCACCCTCTTGTTTGATAGATGCATTCTTTTTTCCTTTTCCCTTAAAAGTTTTGTCTTTGTTTTTCCCTTTGAAAAACTTGTTTCTACCCTCATCAAAAGTGTTTTTCCCTCTTACCTCTAAATGTGTAGCTTGTACACAAACTTCATCTAGACTAGTAGGATTAAACATGAGGATAGTATGTTTAAGGTAATTGTGCAAACCACCGATATATTTCAGCAAAGTATCTTGACTTTGTAAGTCTACCCCTAATAAGAGTGCTCTTCTCCTAAATTCTTGGGTATAGTCTTGTACATTCTGTCCCTTAAGTTGTCTAAAGGTTTTCCAATTCATTATAGCCTTTTGTAGATGAGCTAATGGATAAAATTGCTTCTTGATTGAAGTAATAAATTCAGTCCATGATAAAGTAATCTTATCATGTTTCTTTATTTCATCCTTGGTCTTCGCTTCCCACCATACCAATGTTGCTCCATCCATTCTTAGTGAGGCTAGTTTTATCTTGGTGTTGTCATCATGAAGATTTTGAATCCTTAAATAAACTTCCAATTGTATGATCCAATTATCAAGTTTTTTCGCATTGACTTCACCATTAAACATAGGCAATTCAAATTTGACATCAAGATTTAAAAAAAGACTTTTACCAATGGTTTTTGACTTATGAGACTGATTTACCGAAGTCGAGGAAGACGATGTAGAGGAAGAGGAAGAAGATGGAGATGGTGGATCACCATTTCCTCCATGTCCTTTCTTTGACTGTTCATTACTCTTCTTTCCTCCTATGGAACCCTCTCCTTCTTTCTGGTTTTTAGACCATTCTCCATCAATCCTATCATTTCTTTCTTGGTAGAGGATTCTTACCATTTCAGTCATATCTAATAAATCTTTCTGAAATACTCGTTCTTCCTCCTTGGGATCCATCTCTTCAAGAGTTTCTCCTTCTCTTGAAGACATGCTTGAAGCTACTTCTAAGGCTCTTGGAGGTGGATTTCTGACCCTTCTTGGCTGTGGATTAGTTTGTGCACTAACCAAGTTTCCTTCACCTCTCTGGAGTTTTGGCCTAGTAAGCATGAAAACTTGCAAACAAGTAAATTAATCTTTGCACAAAACCAATGCTGAGTAAAAAAACTCTAGCTTCTAAAGTGCTAATCCTGAGCTCTGATACCATCTGATCTGAAAATGAAAATATTTGTATTGTTGTTCAAAGTATTCATTTCCATACAAAATAAATGTGAAAAGTGTTCTTTCATCATGGTTTATAAACTTTTTGTGTGATGGAGTATTGCTTTGATTTCTGTTTAAATATCTTAAATCTGTCTAACACAGCAAAACAAATTCACCATAAATACACAGCACATGATGAGGCAGTTCACCCCTCCTGGGCTACATCTGTCGGGTCCAAGGCTCCCAATGGGCATGTCCTTGATCTATTCATCCTCAAAATGGTATTACAATGAGAAAAAGGCCAAAAAACAGGCCAAACCAGTTGTGAAAATGAATTCAAAATACAGACAGAAGATTAAAATTACTCTGTTATCACCTAAAATAGTGAAGGTTGATCCAATGCAACTCCTTTTCCCTCAAGGCCCTGATGGCTCCTCAAGCTATTCTGACTTTAAAATGGCTGAACGACACCTCTGTTAGCTCTGCAACCTGTCCCATTCGCTCCATAAGGCGGAGTATACCCAAAATCGACCAAACATTCGTGCCAAATGGTTTCTTGTAGCAAAAGTTATTCCCCCAAAACCAATTCTGTCCTCTTTTCCCCAAAAAAATCCACCAAATCTGGAGTAGTGGGAATAAACATTGCTAAAAATGGAAAATGCGCCAAACAAAGCAGACTCCACCCAAAACTCGTCGAACCGTTAGCATGCAAGTTTAATGTTAGGGTCGTGCTCACATCGCCTCCGCATAGACCGTCGAGTTTTATGGTTGTATAAACACGTTGCAAACCCGTGGAAGTTACCCCCGCATGCATATGTGAACGTTGCCAACCATAACTGTCAGGGCTATGGCCTTCGTTCTGGCTCGAGGTCCTGTGTAAAAGGGGGTTGGTCCCCTTTTTTACCGCCTATCTGAACTTGTTTCAATTTTTTTTTTAAAATGTGCCATTTCCCCTGTAAGCACCACCACTAGCCTAGGCGGTTAGGTCTCGGGGATGTCCTCCCAATGACCCGTGGTCGAATCCTTCCAACTCAAAATTTGTTTCCCGTTCCAATATATATTTTTTAAATTTGATGCCATGCGGCGGCCTCCGGGCCCACCACATTTAAAAAAAAAAAACATATGTATTTATATATATATATTTTTGTTTTATTATTTCATTATATATATATATATATATATATATATATATATATATATATATATATATATTTAATGAAATAAGGGATATTCAAACTTGAATATCTTTCACATGTAGAGTCGGTTTTGCGTGTTGTTCGTGGAAACAGGATTGTATCGATGAGACCTATCCAGTCATTCTAACTTCAACCACTTCTGAGCAATTTCAATTTTGATCATTTTCTTCACTTAGGACATGATCTCCTGATCAACCCCTTTGGGAAAAGGAGCACCTAAACATCATGGAAGAATACCTCATAGCCCCTCTGCTCAATAGTAGAAACTGAAACTAAGTTCTTCTTCAAGTCTGGAACATATAGAACTTGTCGAAGACATGGGAGGCAAAGACTCCCTCTAAAATGATACAGTCTCGCAACCAACTTCCTTGATTTCTCAGTCATCTCCAAGAAACATCTCAACATCTCCAATCTGTGTAAGGTCTATGAAGTTCTCACGAACCCCTATGATATGGCGAGAGGCACCACTGTCAATATACCACATTTATGAATGAGCGGTCCTCATGGATAGACACACAACCAAGGAAAATTCCTTGTCAAACTTGGTGGAAAAATATTCCACCGTTGCTAAAGTTGTTGTTTGTTTCCTCTTCTTGTTAGGAAGCTAACCTGCATAGTGCCCAAAGTTGTGGCATGCAAAGCACTTGACTTTGCTCATGTATTTCTTGCCTTCACCATTGGTTTTTTTACCACCCTTAGGACCCTTTATGAATTTATTCTTGTTGTTGGCAGTAAGAACCACATTATCCTCCTCATAACCTGTAGATGAACTTCCATGTACATAACCTCTCTGGGTCTCCTCTTAAACAAAGTCATCCCAAAGACGTTCCTAGTTAGGAAGATTATCCCTAGCAATAATGTCCTCGACAAAAATATCCCATTGTTTGGAAACTCCATTCAATGCTTTTCTCACAAGATCATTGTCAACTATGTCCTTCCCCATAGCTCCAAGCTCATCTCTCACATGTGTCAATCTATTAAGGTATGTGACCACATTTTTAGCCTTGGTCATTTTTATGCACTTCAGTTTTTCCCTCAAAACCATATTCTGGTTTTCATTAGTACTCTGGTACAATTTTGTCAAAGACTCCCACATCTCATAGGAATTTGAATTCCCCGTCAAGTGAGGAATCAAATGGTCCTTGATGACATCAAGAATAATCCTCTTAGACTTGATACTCTTCTTAGTGTAAGTTGCAAGAAGAGTAGCATCAATAGGTACCACCACAAGATGAGTTGTGGTATTTTCCACAATGTTCCACAACTCGTTTTCTTGCAACAACAAGTTCATACTCTCCTTCCAAGCACCAAAATTTGTTTCCCCATCAAGTTTGTCCTCAACTCTCAAACTTGTAGCCATTGACCCCTTTCTACTGAAAATGAAATATTAAAAAATCTGCCATGTAAAGTGACTGATGTCCCATCTTTTTGATTTTCTGAACTGTCTCTGCCTCTTTCAAATCATCTCTAATACCATGCAAAATTTTAGACCCCAACCCAGTTTCAATATCGTTGATTTTTCAACCAATTTTTAATGCCTAAACCCATATTTTAATAGCCAATTAAACTCAACAAAAAATAATTTTCAAAACTGAAACATGAGGATTATGAACATCATTTATAATGCAGAAATAAAAATATAAGCAACACATAAACTCAAAAAATATTAACAAATAGATTTTGGTCTAACAATGACCCTGGAAAAACCCACAAGGGGAAAACTAGTGAGAGAGAGATTTTATTATTTATGGGCTTCTAAGAAATTATTTTACAACATATTCATATTCAGAAAAATAACACAAACTTATCTCAGCCTTATTTCTCAGCAAAGACCCCTTCAGAACTGTTGGCACAAGGGCAAACTCGAGGTTCAATGCCTTAACAACACACCAACAAAACCCTAACTACCAACACTTTCGACAACATCTTCGAAGTAGATGAAGTCTCACCCGAGGTAGAGTCAGGGGTGGTTGCATGACTCAAGTGTCTGCAACCTAGATGGGACACAGATCTTTGATTACAATACTTATAGACCACTTAGCAGTTAATCATTCATTAGCATTTAACCATTATTCACATCGTAGGGAGAAACCCTATTTCTATAACAACGCAGTATTCAACCAGATCTAACACCTCTATGCACTTAGCATATGGAAATAGATTAGATCTATCATTCATTCACATTACTCAACACTAATATATCATATCATATTCATCTAAACATATATTATTGTACTAAGCATCAATCATATGAAAATCATAACACCCATAATACACAAAGAAACCATAACACATGATATAACTGGTTCACCCCAGCGTGGGGCTACGCCCACCAACTCTTCTTCTTATTTTATCTTTTGCCAAGCTTCTTATAGGCACCGAGCATCAAAAACCTACTCATCAGAGGACAAGAGATCTATGCGCACCTCACCAGATCCTCCTTCCCTAGGCTAGGTTACAACAAAAATCCATCTACAGTCTATGCACAAAGCACTACAAACAATCTACACTTAGGTTAAAAAATATCAACATACACTAAGCACAGAGCCTCTTATAATACTTTCACTTAGAACTTTCAACCTACAACATTACAACATTATCAACTCTCTTACTTACTTCACCTAGTTATCTATTTATACATTACAAAAGGGCCTCAACATAGGTAAACCCATGGGCCGACATCCCCATACTCGTTACATGAGACCAAAACCCAAAAGTGCCCTAAAAACGGGCTGAGATCCCGCGATCTCCGCTTCAACTTGCACTCCATCTTGGACCAACCTATCGAAGTCCCAAAATAGGTCAACCCTAACCAAGGATCTCCAAAACTTAGTCAAGGGCCAACATGCCCCCAACACTCACCTGTGACTCGTCTCAAGTCACTTTGATCTGGATAACTTTTCCTCAAAATCCTCGCGCTTGACTCTAGCTACTTCAATCTGTTGCTTCGCCAAGGCCTTCTTCTCAGCGAAGTCCTGGAGAAATGCCTCGTTCATAGGTCCCTCTAAGAATTGTTCTACCGAAGTGACTACCTGTTCCAACTTTGTTCCTCTACCTTCAATTTCCTCAAAGAGTATGCAAGTTGCATCCTGGACTAGCTGGAGTTTCTGAGTTATTTCCATGACTTTAATTTGTATAGCATGGACCTATTATTGAGCTATGCATTGTTCTTTGGATCTTTTCATCCTCTCAACCACTGACAGGAGTTTCAACTGCACTTGTACAATTGCTTCTTGTTGATTTTCCTCCTGGAGCTATGACTCCAGTGCCTTTAGTTCAGGGTCCTTTGTAAGTCACTCATAAGTCTACACACTATAATAATTTAGTTGTTTACATTACATGGATAAGGCCTTGATTCTCTCAACTGTGATTTGGGCAATTGCTTCTCTCTGGTCTCGCACATCATGCAGAGTGTTTGGCACTACTTGTAGCTCTATTTCTGTTACCCTCTATTGAAGATGTTGAATGGCTTCTGTTATCACTCCAAGAAACCCTCTGTGGTTGCAGACCAGAGGTGCTTAGTAACTTAAGAAATGAATGTTTTTTTGTATTTTGTGAATGTGGATCAATGGGACAACTCAATATAGCTTATGGCATTCAAACATGAAAATGATAAACAAATAGACAGTGCTCTCAAAGATTGATTAATCAGCAGATAGCTTTAAAGTGGGTGAAGAAAAGATTGTAACTAAACCAGTACAAGGTAGGGTCTAAGAGACAATCAAAAGACTTATTATCAGGCTATGAGCTAAACAATGGGATAACAGCCATTCAAAGCTTGACAACACAGATAATAATGCAGAAGAAAATATGGAAAGCTGACAATCAAAATTGAAAGGAACCTGTGATCTGTATTAACATCAAAAAGTCTGAGTACAATAGCCAATTACTCTATCCAAAATCGAACCCTTAGAACTCCAAATGTCTTTGGCTTTATAGCCTCTTACAATCAG